>JAQQSW010003473.1:0-14684 GCA_028646575.1 Pseudocheirus occidentalis | reverse complement strand
ATCCAAACCTCGGAAGCTGCCTTTACTTGGCATTACAGCATCTAATAAGATCAGGTGGGAAGGCAATGCAGGAAGAATGTATAACAAAGGCATGGTGACAGATAGAAGGCTGAGTTGAAGGATGGCAGCTAGGCTGCACAGTGTGACTAGACCACTGGACCTGTAATCAGAAAGACCTGAGTGCAAATCTGACCTCAGACACATATTAGTTGTGTGGCCCTGGCAATGTCAATTAACTTAGTTTCCTCATTTGTAAAATGACATGGAGAAGAAAATGGCAAGCTACTTCAGTGTCTTTGCCAAAAAAAGGCCAAATAGTTCAGGTGAGAGGTGAGGATGAACACCTGGAATAGGGTCATATAAAGTAGGGACAGATAGGAGAGAAGTTGTGAGTAGCATCACCAAGATTGGTGCCTATTGAATGAAAGAGGTGAAGGAAAGAGAAGAGTCAAGGGTGACAGAAGAGCTTTTGAGTCCAGGACACTGATAGGACAGTGCCACTTGTTGTTTGGGAGCATGCCCAAAGATCAGATTTGAGGATTTTGGTCCCTCTTTTATAACTCCTTGGAGAACCAGACTGGCACTGTTTACAATGATCTTCACTGTAACTGGTCTGCCATCCACTGAAGAGATGGAAAACTCAGACTCGGGGCAGTTCAGTTCCACAGAGTAAACCCTGCAATACCTGGTGAGTTTTCCTATGTACTCCAACATGGCTGCCTTTGTCCAGACTGGAGATCCAGCTCTGTCCTGTGCATTTATTTACTCACACTCTTCCTCTTCTTTCTCTTCCAGTTCAAAGAATTATTCAAGAAGAGCACACTTGCCTCTACTTACTTTGGATGCAGGCTAATCTCATTGAGGTGAGAGCCCTGAGAAAGACTGCCCATGGTCCCCTGTGGATGAGTCTGCTCCTTATCTCCCAAGATGGAAAGGAGTACATCCATTCTCATGACCTTAGAAGGGAAGGGGAAGAGAATAATTATTCAGATAGAACCTAGTGATGTGCCAGGCTTCACAGACATCATCTCATTTGACCCTCTCAACAACCCTGAAAGAGAAATACATTTTGTTTTCACCCTCATTTTATAGTGCAGGAAATGGGGGCAGAGTTATAGTGATTCTCTATTTATTAGTGATTTAGAGCATTTCTTCACATAGATATAGTTAACTTGGGTTTCTGCCTTAAATAATTGCCTGTTCATATCCTTTGACCTTTTATTAATGGGTGAAATTAAATTAATTCCTTATAAACCTTAGAAATGAGAGCCTTGTCAGAAGAACTTTCAGCAAAGATTTTCCCACTGAATATCTGACTCCCATCTAATTTTAAATACACTGATTTTGTTTATGAAAAGACTTTTTTAATTTCATGTTAATGACATTGTCCATTTTATCTTGCTCTCTTCTCTTCCCTTGTGTGATCATAAAAGGTTCCCCAGTCCATATATCTGAAAGACAATTTTTCCCTTAGTGCTATATTACTTGTTTTATAATATCACCTTTTACGTCTAAATCATATAGACATTTGGAGTTCATTCTCATTTATTATGTGAGATGTTGGTGAATATCTAGCTTCTGCCAATCTAATTTTTTATTTTTCCAATAAGGAAATGAGTTCTTTCCTTAGAAGCTGAACAAACCCCCACATTTTACATGTGAGAAGACGTAAGGCTAAAGTAAAAAAATAAAAAAAAGGTAGGATGTGGCAGGGGCCAGGATTTGAACCAAGGTCTTCTGACTCCAAATCTCCTATGTTTTATACTGGCCAGACAGAAGCATGCAGGGTTAAAGGTTTCCTCACACTTTGATTAGTGGGTTAATTCTCTGAGGAAAAAATAGGACAGTGCCGGCCTTCAAGCTTGTGACAAAATATGTAGACATTGGAGCCTGCCTCCTAGAGATCTAGAGATTAAAAGAATCCAGATGGTCATTAGGCTCCCCAAAGGAGCTCCATCATGAATCCCTCCCTCTTGATTGGACTAGCTGAAATAATATTGATAATATTAATAATAATAACAATAGCTAGTTTTTATATAGTACTTTAAGATTTACAAAGCACTTTATCTTATTTGAACATTGTTATTATTATAATATTAATATAATAACTTTGATTCTTTTTTAAATAGTATTTCATTTTTTCCCAATTTGATGTAGAGACAATTTTTAGCATGCATTTTTCCAGTATTTTGACTTCCAAATTTTTCTCCCTCATTCTCCTCCTTTCATCCTAAAATGGTAAGCAGTTTGACAGAAAATGTATTTCCATATTAGTCACAGTTGTGAAAGAAGAGATGCACCTAAAAGAAAAACACATGAAATAAACTTAACTGCAAAAAAAAAAAAAAAAAAGCTTTGATTTGCATTCAGACTCCATCGCTCCCTCTCTTGCTGTGGACAGCATTTTCCATCAGGAGTCCTCTGTCTTAGTATTAGATCATTGTGTTGCTGAGAAGAGCTGAGTCATTCATAGTTGATCATCTTACAACGTTGCCATTACAATGTACAATGTTTCCTTTATTCTGCTCATTTCACTTTGCATCAGTTCATACAAGTCTTTCCAAGTTTATCTGAAATCTTCTTGTTCATCATTTCTTATTGTACAATAGCATTAATTACACTGAATAAAATTTCTGAGGCTTAGGCATGAGGGTATCTCTCCTTATTCAGCTGGCAGGAGCTACTCCTACTTAGAGGTTTTCCTACTCAACTTCACAATCATCAAATTCTTCTACACGGAAGATATGGGTCATAGGGGCTCCAACAAATTAAATGACCTTGAGAATATCCTACAATATCTCGTGAGGCTCCCCCCTCTTGTTCCCCCTGCACCCACCCCCTCAATACCTAACTGCCTTCCTTAGCCCTGGAGATTCAGACCTCGTTTATGCAGGTATTCAGTAGACTCCCCTCTCTCCTTATGTTTCCAGATCAACATCTTGATCTGGAAGTAGCAGCCTTGGCTCTTGTTATTATGGACATGGATAGGTCTCATTGAGGTAAGAGTCTTGGGAGCCATTGGCTCAAGTAGCAGGGGACCAGCATCCCCATATGACTCAGATTCAGTGCTGCCTACCTCTTCTCCTCCTTTCTCAAACTGTAATGGATAAATTCCCCCTACCAGCAAGCCCCTAGAGGTATTCTGGGCTCCTTCTACCTTTTCCCAGGTAGAAGAAAAACTGCTTTCCCCTTAACTCTTCAAAAGACAAGGTTGGAGCTGCTTTTGCTTTCTTTTCTTCATACCCCCCTATAAAGGGAATAATAGAGGCCCAACAGAGACACTGGCACACAGAGGCCTAGTAAACGACTGATTAGAGTCCATCCACATTGACTTTCTCTAGAATCATAGGAGTATAGATTGAAAGCTGGTAGGGACTTTAGAAGTCACCTGATAGACTCCCTTCATTTACAGATGAAAACAAACACCAAAATGAGGCCCACCAAAAAGATCCCACTGACTTTCCCAAAGTCAAATGACAGCAAATATCAGATCTGGAATTCAAATACAAACTCTTTGATTTTAAAACTAATGTTTCTTTCCACTTTACCAGGAAATTAATGAAAATCAGCAGACTTCATACACACTTGTAAGCATGGAAATGAATGAATTTTCAAAGAGCACTTTGAACTTCAGGCTGGTGGGATAAAGGGCTGGGCTTGGAATCAGGAAGACAGACCTAAGTTCAAATCCTCTCTCAGACATCTATCAGCTGTGTGACCCTGAGTGAGTCACATAACCGCCCTCAGCCTCAGCTTCTTCATCTGTAAAATGAGATGATTGGAGTTGATGGCTTCCAATATCCTTTTCAGCTCTAAATCTATGAACCTTTCCGCTTTTTCCCAGTGTAGGTCACTCCTCTTAAGAGCCCCTATTCTCTGAATGAATCATTTTCACTTACTACATCAGTGGTATCAGATACAAACAGAAACAAGGGGTCATTAAGTTGCACATCAGGGCCACATATTGACTCAGGAAACCACGTTTTCATACATACACATATACATGTATAAACATGTGTCTTATAAACACATATACATATGTGTTACATGTATACACATGTGACTATTTAATATACATATAATATATATTTAATAAATACATAGACATTCAAATTAGATAGGGACTATGTTTTAATCTGGTTCAGGCCACACTTGGGAAGGGCAGTGTGTTTGACACCTCTAATGTAAACCATCAATTTCCAGATCAATGAAGAATAAGACAGAAATGGGAGTGGATATTGGGTGTATTTATCAGAAAAACCCCTTCATCCCTTCTAACAAAGAGATGGTTTATTGGGAGATAAGCCAACAGATCCATGGCACTACCAGTTTGGGTTCCTATGTCTTGGATAAAGAAATCTTTACCTCAGTGGTGAGCAACCCCACTCAGGACACACACCTCCATTTCTTTGAGTTGGTTCCTTTCCAGAAGACAATCCACGTTGCCTCCAAATTCTCCACTCCTTTTGGGCATCCTTTGCCTTGATGGATTTGCCTGGGAGTACTGGCCTTCAAGGTTGTGACAAAATATGTAGACATTGGAGCCTACCTCCTAGAGATCTAGAGATTAGAAGAATACAGATGGTCATTAGACTCCCCAAAGGAGCTCCATGATGAATCCCTCCCTCTTGATTGGCAAAACACTGTTTTGCCCAGCCTATGAGCCCCAGACCACCTCCTTTCTGTTCCTCCCCTAATCCTTCTCCTAGACATAGCCATGCTTGCCAAAGCTTCATGTGTGCTTTCTCTCTTTTCCCTCTCCTTTCCTGCTTCTCTCTCTCTCCTATTTCCCTTCTGCATTTCTCCTTTCTTTATTTCCACTCTTCTCTGTCTTCCCTTACTCTTCTTTCCTTCTTATTCCTCCTCTTTTTCTCTCCCTCCCCTCCTGCAGGCTTTCACTACAAGATGGCAATCCTCTCCAAAAGCAGTGAGTTTTTAATGTCTTTGCTTTCTGGGACACTACTGAGGAAGGGTAGTTCTTTCTCTCAATCTTTTTTTTACCCTTTTGGGAGGGGTATAGGGCAGAGGAGCAAAACATAGGCATATGGGTGCAAAATGAGATGCATATTAATAGATGTTTCAATGTTTCATTTTATTTGTTTATATATTTAGTAGTTACCCATAATACCTAAATTGCTCAAAAGGGAAAAAAAAACCTGGTGGGCTTGGGAAGCAGGCTGTCTCTATTCCCTTCTTGTTCAGGATTGAGAGTCAGAATCAGTGTAGCCCTGGTACATAAAAGGAATTTCCCAGCACTTCAGAGAAACTCATACCTCTTCCCTCCAGCCTTCATTCAACAACATTGGCCAATGTTTTTCATGGATCATTATGTTTTTATCCTCAGCTCCTTCAACAGCTACACATTCTCCTGTCATACCTCTGAGTGTCCAGTCATCATCGTCCTCTGACACCACAGGTAGGAACTGACTGATGCTCTGCTTCCTCTCCTGGAAAGGTTTCATTGAGCCTCATGTCCCTAAGGATATGAAGCAGGAAACAGGAGATGGCAAGCAGAGGTATACTCACAGATGCCATCTATAACAAAGAATGAAATGATGATCCCTTCTTACAAGGACCCTCTAATCTAACAAGGGAGACAATAACTACAGAGATAAGTATACATGGAATCAAAACAAAGAATTAATGCAAATCAACACATGGTAGTGAAGGGAGGAAGGTCTGTAAGTTGAGAGAGGGGAATGAGGAAAGGTTTCCTGTAGAAGGTGGTTCTTGAGTTAAATCTAGACAGAAGAGATGATGTTCTATGAGGTGGCGTGGAGAAGGATAGAGGGTATTCCCGGGATTCTGAACACCTAGTGTAAAGTAATAGAGATGGGAGATAAAATATTATTTGGGAAGAGAAGAGAGAAGGCCAGGTTGGCAGAACCATACAATGCAGGAACGGGAATAACATACAGTGACCCTGAAAAGATGGGTGGAGGCTGGGTTTGTGAAGAACTTTATTTTTTTTCATTTAAAAACCTTTTTCATATTCACTTCCAAGTTCTTTCCTTCTTCCAAGAAATATGATACCCATTATACATATGAAGTCATACAAATTATATTTGCGTATTAACTGTTTTGTGTGCATATGTGTTTGTGTGTTGGGACAGGGATAAGCAAGAAAAAGAAAGAAAATAAGAAACAATATGTGTTTCAGTCTGTCCTCAGGGTGCATCAGTTCTCTTTCTGGAGGGAGATAGCATTTGTTAAAGAGCTTTAAAAACTAAAGGGAGGATTTTACTTTATAACATATACGGGAATTGTCCTTTTCCTTTTCTAGGGCAAATTCCTACTGAGTCCATAAGCAGGGAACAACTACCCCTGGGAGAATGTAAGGTCCTTGAGGGCAAGGGATGTTTTCTTTTAGTTTCAGGTCTTCAAGACCTACTACTAAGCCTAGCTTAGAGTGGATGCTTAATACATGTTTGTTGATGGAGTGAATCCATAAAATTTAAAAAGCTCTTTGCAAACCTTTAAGTACTATATAAATTCTGGCTATTATTATCATCAATTAAAGGCTTTGTGTCTATCCTAGAGCCAGTTTACTGTTTATTCAGTCTCAAATGAGCTGCCTGGTTCAGATTGGAGAAACAATGTAGTAGAGGGTGAATAAGAGGGGGTGGGTGGAGAATAAGCATTTATTAAGCACCTACTATGTGTGGTAGAGGGTGAATAAGCACCTACTATGTGCCAGGTTACTGAGTGCTTTTCCCCACAACAGCCTGGGAGGCAGGCAGCCTGGGAGGAGGCAGATTATTATCCCTGTTTTGTTGTGGTTCTTCAGTCACATCCAAGTTTTAATGACATCATTTTATGGATGAGGAAACTGAGGCAAACAGGGTTAAGTGACTTGCTCAGGATCACAAAGCTAATGGTACTAGCTGTGGTACTGGGGAGAAAAGAATGTTGGGACTCAGAATCAAATGATCAATGTTCAATTCCTAGCTCTGATATTTGCCACCTGTGTGGCCTGACACACAGGTGACACCTGGCACACAGATGTCAACTAAACACACTCTGATTTTCTCATCCATAAAGTAAAGGTAACATTCCTTGAAGGTTGTTTAGGAGAAAAGTGCTTGACAAACCTCTAAGTACTCTTATAAATCTAAGTCAATCCACAAACATTTATGGATTTCCTCTTCTGCACCAGGCAACTGTCCTAGATGTTGGGACTGCAGAAACAAATATGATCTAGACCCTGCCCTTGAGGAGCTTCCATTCTATGGAGGGAAACAACATACACAAATACAAAATATGTAGACACAAATTGGGGGGCACTAAAAAGTGGGGTGATCAGGCACGGCATTTGAAACAAAGGAAGCCAGGCTTCAAGGAAACAGAAATGAGGAGGAATGTGTGCATTCCAGCCTCTCCTGACCTAAGAGTGTAAGGCTTAGTCATGAATAATTTTTGTTCTCCCTCTACCCCTCATCCCACTGTAGCCTGTGGCACTAGCCTGGAGACTTTCACACTGAACTTCACAATTAGCAATCTCCTCTACACAGAAGATTTGGGGCAAATTAACTCTGAAACATTCAACTCTATTGATCAGATTCTGCAACATGTGGTGAGGCTACTTGCTGCTCCTCCCTCCCCTTTCATCTTGCTCCTTTCATCTGCAAGAGCACTGTCCGGGTCAAGCAACTTGGACAGTTCCCCAGATGAGTGGCCCCAGCCCCCACCTAATTCATTCCCCTTCTCTTTTTTCTTTTCCAGCTCAACCCATTCTTTGAGAATAGCAGTCTTGGTTCAGGTTATTCCAGATGTAAGCTGACCTCACTGAGGTGAAAGCCCTGAGAGAGAGTGAACCAAGGTTGGGAGGGACAAACATTCTCAGTGGACCCTGATTTATGGACAGTCTTGCTCTATATAAGGCTACCTCCTTCTGCCCCACTGTTTCCCAAACTGGGATATGTACATCCCCATTCATGGCTGACCCATCTGGATGTACTGATCCCTTTATCCTCAGACCACAGGGATTAAGAGTCAGAGTGAATCTGAGTAAATAATCTTGCCCAATAAATTGAGCAAATTTGGCCCAGAAGGGTTGTGATAAGTCCAAGGTCACATAGGGAGTCAGTGACAGATCTGTCATCTAAACCAAGGTTTTAGGTCATACATCTAATTCTCGTTTTTCCTCTTTATTCACTCAGTCAAGAGACACTTACTGTTTATTGTGGGCAAGATCCACTCTAGCGGGGCCTGGACATATCAAATGAAAAGCAGTCCCTTTGCTTCCACAGAGTTTACATCCAATGGAAAGGATACCACTTTGACACGTGGTAAAATGGAAAGCTTTCTGCTTTGGGATCAGAGGATCTGGCTTTGAGTTCCAGTTCTACCATGTGCTAACTGTGACTTCACTCTTTCTGGGCCTTGGTTTCTTTATCTATAATATGAAGGATTTTGACTAGATTAGCTCAAAGGTTCTTTCCTGCTCTAGATCTATGATAAGTTAAAAAAAAAAACAATTTGAGCAGAGACAGCATGAGAGGCAGCAACTGAGGAAATGAAGGAAATGCAGGCAGTTGGCAATGAGGGGCCAAAACTTTGAAAAGACACTAGAACTGAATATGGAGATCCAGGGATCATCTTTCTACTCCTATATAAGTAATGAATGCCAAATAATGCTCACATTATTCAAGAACACACTATTTGGAAGTTGTAATTATATGTAAAATATGGTCACTGGTTTCAGCCCAGTGGAAATAGGACAGGAACATTTGAATCATGCAAATACTTGGGGGGGATTCATTATTTGAACCAATCAGAATACCTACCTGTAGAGATGATAGGTGAACCCATAGGAAATTATGAAATCACCAATCAAGAGGACCGAAGCCTTGGGAGGTACAAGTGCTTTGGGGGTAAGACACTAATCCTGATGGAGTAAAGAAGGATGCAAATGAATAAATAAATGAATGAAAAAAAGCATTTAACTGTTTACTATGTGTCAAACACTATCCTAAGCCCTCAAAATATTAATAGGAAAAGCAAATCGGTTTCTACTCTCAGGAAGTAGAAACTCTTATCTCGAGAAGGGAAAACATAAAACACAATTGGGATTCAGCTCTGGAGCAGATCGTGAAAATCAGAGGTCCTTAGGTTACTTAAGCAGACCATCATTTTAGGGTCACAAAAGCCAAGAAGAAAAGGGTAGTTGATAATGTCAAAAGTTATAAAAAGAACAAGAAAGATGAGGGCTAAGAAGACACCACTGGTTTAATGTTGGAGAAAGCAGTTTTGACTGGAGTAATGAGGTCAGATGGCAGATTGCAAGGGACTGATGGGTGGGTTGGAAAACCTAGGGGTGTTGAGCATAGACGAACTCAGCTATGAGATCCTGCTCAAAAAAATAGGACAGGGTTAATAAGTAGGGTTAGTGAATAAAAGCCAAAGTTGAAATATGTTGGCTAGAAATAAAGGAAGAGAAGTATGGATTTGCTGTTGTCAGAATGGGTTTGTAGTGCACCAGGGGCTTATCCCTCACTATAAATATGGACTGCCAAAGGCAGGGAGGGGATAAGCACCTACTATGAGCTACATACTATGCTATGCACTTTTATGAAGATTGTTTCATTTTATCCTCTCAACAACCCTATAAGATGGATAACCTTGTTATTCCCATTTTGCAGTTGAGGAAACTGAGGTAATTAGAGGGTAGGGTAAGTGACGTACCCAGGGCCACACTATAAGTGCCTTAGTCTAGATTAAATCTTAGGTGTTCATGATTCTAGCCCCAATCTAAGGTATGATCCCCTGCACCACCAGTGGTCTCCTAAGGGATCACCATCAGATAGTTTCAAGGGCCCTATCAATGTGTCTTTTCCCAGACCTATGAAAAAGTAGACAGCAACCAGAGCAAATGTAATGTGCCCATATCAGAGGGATCCTGCTGGTCCTTCAGTAGACTAAGAAATTATTTATTGGGAGTTAAGTCACCAGGCTGCTGGCCTCACCAGGCTTACCCTTACATCCTGGACAGGGATAGCTTCTATTTTGATGGTGAGTAGCTCCACTCAGGACATGCCTCCTCGAATCTCTTCCTTTTCAGAAAACACTCAGCCTGCCCAAATTCTCCCACCCTTATGCTCTTCCCACTGGAAAGTAAACACAGCAGAGAAGCACGGCACCCAAGGAAACCTAACCTAGCATCTCTCTCTCTTTCTCTTTTTTTCTTTCTCTTTCTCTCTCTCTTTCTCCCACTCTCTCTCTCTCTCTCTCTCTCTCTCTCTCTCTCTCTCTCTCTCTCACACACACACACACACACACACACACACGCACACCATGCATATACAGGACAAATGGTTAAAGGTTATGGGCAGATAATTTTCAAAAGATCAAACACAAATTGTAAATAATTATTTGGAAAACTGTCCAATCTCACTAATAATCAAGAGAGATTCAAATTAAACAATGCTGAAAAATTAACCAATAATAATCAAAATGATAGAAATAATTCAAATAAATGACATGCAAATTTGTGGAGAAGTAGGAATTTTCATTTGCTGGTGATGTACTTGTGAAACTGCCAATTGTTTTTGGAACACAGACCATCAATATGTAGTAAAAATGACAAAAAGGATCAGATTCATCAAGTGATTAGCAAAGAAGGGCCAATCATAGAACACCTTACATGCTCCAAAATCCACATGAACATTGTATCAGCCAAACACCTTGTACATACTCGGAAGGCCTGTGCTCCTTGACCAATCTTCCAAGAGTTCCAAAAGTTCATGTGAAGATTAGGGTAGGATCAAGTGGACTCAAATTCTACCAGAGAAGTCAGCCTGGTAGAATAGAGGATATACGTGGTACTCTGGAAAGTATTCAGCCCTTTTTACTGTCTCCTACCTTATGGAAGAGTGAACCTAAATAGACTCAGGCCTCATCCCCCAGGTCTCACCTGGCTCCACCTGTCCCAGCCTTTCTTTTCTCACATAAGAGGCTAGAGATTTCTTGGTCATGCCCAATGACCCGGGATCAAGTCCCCTCTATGATACTGACTAGCTGTGTGACCCTGGGCAAGTTATTTAATTTCCCCAGGCAATGGTCTGAGTATGTTGCAGGGAAGATGCTGACCTGCATTAGTCAAGGAAGGCCTATGCCCTCAGCTTCTTAAATCAATAAAATGATAGTTCAAGCAAAAATTTCTTTTAAAATACCCAAATTACGTTGCAGAATATTGACTCCCCCTTCTCACTGCAGCTAACTTTCACATGCCTATAGCAAACCAGATATTTCACAGTCATTACTATGTGTCCTTTCTCAGGTTTGTAAAGAAAGGCAATGAAGTGAATGTGATTTGTATATATTGGAAATCCCTCACCCTTCTCGGCCTGAATGAAAGGAAAATTTATCAGAAGATAAGCAAGGAGACACGTGATATTACCAGACTGGGTCCCTATACCCTGAATAAGAAAAATCTCTATGTCAATGGTGAGCAGCTAACCCTGCCCAAGACATGCAGATCTTGACTCCCTACTTGATCCCACTCCTGTTAACCTGTCACCTGTCAAAGAAATTTTCTGTGCCTGTGAGGATCCAGCTTTGCCACGATGGCACATACCTTTCTGAAAGTACTTTCCTAGAATGTGTTTAGAGTCTGAGGAGGAGCAGAGGCCCCATAGAAATAAGCCTAAGGACCCTAGAAGGGCAGATGGACTCCTGACCTGGGAACTACTTTGTGAAATCCTCTCTCTTAGCTGATGACACCTATTTTTTCAGCTCCTTTGGCTTTAAATGCTTTCTCTTCTGTTTCTCCTTAAACCTTTTTCAAAATCCTTATCCTTCCATTCACGGCTGCCCTCTCTCTCTGCACATTACATGCATCAGATATCTCTGTCAACCTCCACAAGCTGTGAGTATTCTTATCCTGGGAGCAAACAGGATGTTATTCTCCATCCTGACCCTGTTCTCATAGCATTCTGAGAAGGAAATAACGGACGAAGGCTGTAAAAGAGAGAAGACACCATGTCCTCCTCATTCTCATAATCCAGTCCCCACCAGTTGACTCAATGGCCAAGCCAAATGCACTCCATTTTCCCTGTGTGTTATGGTTCATAACCCCAACTTGTCCCATGGATATTGTATCCACAGTTCATTCCTGATTATTTCCCTTCAGCTCCAGTGATAACAACTAACAATCCAGCAGCATCAGTTTTCACAGGTAAGGTCTGCTTCCATCTTCCATTCTTGATGGATCATATTTGATCATGTTTGTTGGTGCTTTGTTGAGAGATGTGAGAGGCTGGGCAAAGTCTGGAGGGTTATAAATTCCCTTATGGATTCAAGTAATAGGACCAGGATCCTGAATTTTCTTCCCAAGGACAACATCACCTGGATGTCCCTGAATGTGCTGAATGACACAGGCAGCATTTTAGACATCTCCACTTCTTTGTAGTTGGGGGCTTGAGTTTTGAGTGTTTCACTTTGAATTTCACAATTGTCAACCTGACATATATGGCAGAAATGTACCAAGAGGGATCTAGGCAATTTAATTCCACGGAAGCATCTGGTGAGACATGAATCACTTCTGCCTCCCTTTTCAAAGCTGCATTCCACAGTCCTAGATATTGAGGTTTGTTCTAAAAGTCCCACTCTCTCCTTTCACTTCCAGCTGAATTCTGTGCTTTTAAAGACCAGTACTGGTTCCCTGTATTCTGGATGCAAATTGACTTTCCTGAGGTGAAATCCCTGGGAGCCACTGGCTGCCCTTCAGAAATCAGATGTCTCCACCCTGATCTAATGTGGGTCCAGCTGAATTTCCAACTCCTCAATGAATTTATCCATATCCTCCTGCCACATAATCTCAGGGAGGTGAATTCAGACTCAGAATTTCGGCATTTTCCCACAAAATCCCCATTTCACACTCAACCCTTTGCATGTTTGCCTCAGGCTTCTCAGGGGTGGCTGTCCCTACTTTAGGAGTTGTTATCAAGCTTTTCAGGTTCCATTTCAGTCTCCTGATGCCAATTTTTGTCTCCTTTCCCTGTCCTTTGAAGGGAAGGACAGCAACCGTAGTTATTTTCACTTGTGCTTATCAGATAGATCCTGAGAACTCTTTCTTAGATAGAGAAAAGCTCTATTGGGAGCCAAGTGACCAGCCCTGGAACATCACCAGACTTGGGCCCTAGGTCTTGGATGATAAAAGTCTTTTCAATGGTGACCACAAGTGCTTTGCACATAGTAAATGCTTAAAAAATACTTTTTCATTCATTTGTCCATCTATCCATCTGTCCAACCATTCATCCACCCATCCATCCATTCAGTGATTAAGTAGCCTAGATCTGTAAATGTACTTTGTTTTAGTTTCTCATTTCAAGGACTATGGCCATGTATCCCCAGTTCACTCTCTCTTTTGAGACACAGATTTCTTTCTCTTGCTTACCCAGGTATCAGGGATGCTATGACCCTTATTTCTTTCATGCTTCTTCTTAGGAAGCTGTCTCTAGCACATAGGTAGAGACTAAGCTCTCATTGAGATCTTTGGAGGGGAGGAAATTTTTGTGCTGACCTGAAGTACAACCACTCCCTAATATGGATCTTCTTCTGTTCTTCCCAGCACTGCTACTCTTACTCCATTATTTCCTGTTCCTATTGGCCCCAAATCTTCTCTCCTCAAACTTTTGTCTTTCTTTACAAGGTGGGTCTCTCACTTTCTCTCTCCAGATTATAATCTCCTGGCCTTTACTACTCCAAAACACAAAAATATTAAGTACTTCCCACATATCTGGAGCCCCTGTTGGGAAAGAAACAGTTTATTCACTCTACACTCCATCTCCAACACTGAGTTGAAGGACAGATAGAGAGGAACAGAGAAGGAAAGGTGGGGGTGGACAGATTGCAATGGTCTTTGAACTTTCCTGTTTCTGCCTCTAGCACCATCATTCTCTTGGCTCCACAAGATTTGGTTCTGGGCCTCAGTTTCCCTTTAGCTGACCATGCTTAGGATTGAGTTGACCACCCCAAAACTGAACTCAGTCATTGAGCTGAGTAGGGACACCTATCTCAGTGTCCCAAAGGGCTCCTAATGTCCCTCTAAAATATAGAAGATGGCAGTGTAGAAGTAGCAGAGTTCTGCAGCTCCCACACAGCCACCCTAAATACTCATAAAATATGAATGTAAACAAATTTTATGGCTCTCAAACTCACAAAAATACAGGAAACATCTCTCGCAGAAGGCAGCTCGGCAGGAGGGGTTCATCGCGGCAAGCCAGGAGCCGAGGCCAGCCCAGCCCAAAACCAAAACCATGGCCAGGCCCCAGGCCAGTCCAGAGGAGCAGAGCCTCCCAAGCCGCAGCGTTAGTCTACCTGAGAGAAGATCTACAGCACCTCAAGCAATCTTCACATCTATTAAGCCAGGATTAGAGAAGGTCAGTGAAAGCGAAACTTTGAAGCTAAATTTGGGGGAGAAAAAGCAGTTTGGCCAATCTGCCCCTAGGGCAAGGAATCAGTGGGGAAAGAGCAGGAACTGCTTTAATCAGCAGCTTCCCCCACTGGGATGCTTCAGAGCCCCTGGCCTGTGGATCCCACAGTGGGATTGAGTCGATTGATCAGGGCCAAGTGCTCTTGCATTGAGCGGCCTGGATCCGGATTGTGATCTTGGGTGGTGGTCCTGGGGTGTGCTTTCAGCAAGCCAAATCTGGTGGGGGCTGCAACACCCCCCTAAAAGCTCC
>JAQQSW010003472.1:0-14684 GCA_028646575.1 Pseudocheirus occidentalis | reverse complement strand
AAGAGCAGAGCAGGGGAGGGGCTTTACAGTGGGATTGCTGTTTTAGGGGTGGGGCAGGGGCAAGATGGGGAGAAAATTTGTAATTCAAAAATGTAATGAAAATGAATAATGTAAACAAGAAAACAAATAAAAATAAAGTTTTTAAAAGATAAAATAAAAAAAAGAAGGGACCCCAGACTACATCTAGTCTAGCCCCATTATTTTACAGGTAAGGAAACTAAGTTCCATGGAGGAAGAGTGACTTGGAAATATATTTATTTAGGGGTGGAAGTGACCCCCAAGGTTATCTAATTGAAATTCCTCATTTCACAGGTGAGGAAACAGGCCTAGGGAAGATAAGTGACTTGCCCAAGGCCATGCAGGACTTGAACCAAGGTCTTTGCCTCCAGAGCCAGGCTTCTTTCCTTTGTAACCAAGCTTAATAAAGGGCCCCTATAGGGACTTCAGAGAAAGAAGTATGTGAGGTGGCTGATTTGAGTAGACCAAGGAAAGAGGCCATCACTGTTTGAACATTCGCTACAATGTTGACACAAAAGTAGTGCAATAGCCCCCGCCCCAACCACCCAAACCTATTGAAATCAAAAGACCAAGGACTTAGCAGTACCCACAGTTCCATGGGTAGCTTGGCACTTACCTATATAGAGATATGCATCATTCACTGCTACAGAAACAGACCCAGTTAGACTTTAGTAGGCTGCATACCCATTCATCTTAACCCCTGCTTTGCCTATAAGCCAAGACAAATGTGTGGATGTACAGTAGGCCCTGGGGGTGGCCAAGGTACAGAACATCCAGGTTGTTCATCGTGTTCATCATGTGTCTCTAATGGCTCAGCATGTATTTCATTCCCCTTCCTGGCACTACCAGGGTGGCACGGCACAGTGAAAAGACTGATAAATGTATAATAACAAGGCCCAAGTGTGAAGCCTGCTTCTAACATTTACAACCCGTATGATTTTAAGCAAGTAACTTAACCCCTCTAAGCTAATCTCTTCCATACATAAAATGGCAGGGCTGGACTGCATGACCCGAATAGTCCGTTTCAGCTCCTCAAGGGAGCTTCAGAAGCATGGTATCAGACATGAGCACCACAGGTAGAATCTGCAGCCAGGGGCTCCATTCCCATCATGCCCTATTCACCTTTGACTGGTCCCTAATTCCAACCTATGTCCAATAGACAGACCCTGGTGGCCATGGCCTCAGTCAGTGGAACTTATTTTCCATGGAGAAAATAATCAGATTTGGAAGTCTGCCTGGAGGCCAAAGCCCTTGGCAGAAGGAAGCCCTGAACCCACATGAATGAGTCAGGAAGGAAGAGAATTGGCAAACTACTCAAGACAGGGGAAGCCCCACAGCTTGGAGAACATGGTACAGCTGGTCCATGCAGAGCATGCATACTACAATATTCACTGTCCCAGCATCACCAGGGAAAGACTGAATCAACAGATGACCAGCGAAGGGCTTGCCTTCCCTGCTGACTGGCAATGGTGTCACAGAAACAAAAGCCCTGAGACACCAGCTTTCCTGCCTGTGGGGAGCTGTGGTGCCTGCCCACACCCCCGCCCTCCCATCAGATACAGACAGCTCTTCTTTGCTGCCCCATACAAAGGAGACAGCACTCCTCTTCATGTAAGTGACAGTCTGGGCATCTCTGAGAGTCTGTTGCTGATTGGAAGAGGTGCCACCCCTGGCTACAACTCCAGAGCATTGAGTCCCCTGGCCATCCCCTTCTCCATGCATCTCCTGCTTCATTCTGAGTTAGGTTGGAAGACTGAGAAATGCCGTTTTCAGCCTTCTGACATTCTTATTGTAGGATCCCATGAACTAGGTCTCTACATGGGCTTGTGAACTGATGTTCTAGGCTGATATAGACTGCAGCACCCCTCTTCATCATATTCGTCATTCTCCTTGTTGACAAGAAGAACGAAGCTGCTAAAACAACGTGTGTGTGTGTCATGGACCTCTTTGGCAATGTGGCTTTTAAATGAATAAAATAAAATGTGTACAACTACAAGGAAATCAATTTTGTGTGCTGAAAGTTACCAAAATCTTGATTGGTTCCCAGACACTTTGGGGTTCATAGATCCCAAGTCAAGAACTTCTGGAGAGGCATAGGTGTAAAGGGTTTTTCTTCTGGCTAACTTATAGGTTCACTGGGAGCAAGGGCCATTTATTTCTTGTCTTTGTTTATCCAGAGCCTAGCACCTGCCTGGAACATCAACCAATCCATCAAAAAGAATTGATTTAACACCTGCATTGTCCTAGCTACCTGTGGAGACAGAGACAGAATGAAACAATTCCTACTCTCAAGGAGGTTAATTCTAATGGACGAGACACCATAGACACATACAAGTATGTAAATATAAAGAATAAATTTTTACAAGGTGGTTACAAGGTGGTTTGAGAGGGAAAGGGCCTTGGCATTTGGGAGAGACGGGTTAGAAAAGATTCCACATGTGGAGGGAGATGCTTGAGCTGAGTCCTGAAGGGAGTCAGAGGCTGAGGTGAGGAGGCATAGACCCCCATGGAGAGGGAATTCCAATGCAATGGCACACAAACAAGAAATAGGGTTAGAGTGTCGCGCATTAGGAGGAGAGCAGAGAGAAGGCCAGTTTGGCTAGATTACAGCCCAAGAAAAGGAAAAGATTGTCAAATAAAGCTGGAAATATGGTTTGGGACTGGGTTATGAAAGACTTTAAAAGCTCAACAAAGAGGCTGACATTTCATCCAAGAGGCTCACACAGGAAGTCACTGGAATTTGAGTAAGGATCTGAGCTGAAGGCAAATCACTTTGGCAGCACATAGTAGGTATATAAATGCATGTTGATTCGATTGATTAATTAATTGAATTCCATCATGATGAGTTTGGGGGGAACTTAACTGATTCACAGAATGTAATTTAATAAATCTTAATCTTCCATTTTGTATGAGCCACTGTGAATAGGAAGAGACCATTTCTGCTGTTCTCAGACAGTCTATTTGGGCAGAAATGTAGAGGCAGAAAAACATTTACAACCTTCCAGTTCGCCTTAAATATTGCCTGTTGGGTTATGAATCTCACAGACTTTTTAATTAATTCAAATTTATAAGGCTATTAAATGCATTAGCTAGCTAACATCCCTTCCCCTTAAGGAGATGCACTTAAACAATAGCCAGGTGGTAAAGTCATTTGAAAATTACTCTTCTTGTAATTAGACTATTTTTAGCCCTTTGAAAACACTCAGTTGTTCCTCTGCTTTTCACCCGTTCCCAGACCATAAAACCCGAGCAAGCACTTGATTCTGCCATTGAAAACATTGGCTTTGGGGCCAAGAATACAGGAAATACAAAAACATTCCCATTGCTCTTTCTTTGTGCCCTGGGAGAGGAAGATGATGGGGCCTTGTGTTGCAAGGGGTCAGAAAGAGAAGGGCTTGTACATAGAGATGGAGGATGAACCCTTGCAGACTCCTCCTTGGCTTTGAGAAGGCAACCTCCACTGACACATCCAGATAGAGAAGAGCTCAGATCCTGCTGACCTGTGCACTGGTATCGATTTATATTATGATTTGGGGACAGCGTCATTGATGGAGCTGGTCAGTAGGCAACATAGAAGAGTCCTAGCCAGGTATTTGACAGGAATGGAGAGCAGAGACATATAGGCAGATTTCATTTCATTGTCACAGCACTCATTGCTGGCTACTATAGAGCTGCCTCCATCAAATTAGTCAAATACACAAACATTCCTTGAGTGTGTTCTTTGTGGGAAGCACTCTGTGGCATGCAGAAATGAATGGGACGTGGTTTTGTCCTCATCAGTAGAAGAGGCCTGAATTTGGGTGGTGTGGAATCAAGATTTTAGGACTATCTTGTTTTGCAGTTCTTCTACTGGGTTTGACATTACTGCAAAGTACTTTGGGTAAATCAGCTATTACTGTCCTGAAGATAGGGCTATCTGTGGACAAAGGTTTCCTCATGGGAGAATGTGCTCTCTCCACACAAAACAATAGAAAGCATCTACCCGAGATACTCTAATCAATTTTCCAGTTGGTGTGCTCTTTGTTCTCAGAACATTCTGTATTACCCGGCACACATTTGCCTTTTAACTCTGCACCACCTTTCATTGTCCCTTTGTTTCCTAAATGCAGTTCTAAGATTATAAGCTGAGCACCTCTTTCTCAACTGGGGCAAAAACTTGGTGACAACATCCATTAGCAAGTTCATGACCTGGTTCTTCCCTTACAGCAACAAGAAATAATAAATGCCTTGCCCAAACAAGAAAAATGAAGACTAAGAAATTCACCCCTACAAAATTCTGCCTTTGGTGAGGGTAGAAGGGATTTACACTCCTCAGAGTTCCTGTGGAGGTATGAATAGGACCACCTTTCTCAAGGAAAAGTAGAGAAGGCTTTGGTTTGGAGTAATCAAGCAAAGATGGATTTCTTCAACCTCGATCTTCTATGTACCATTCATTAATTCATTCTATAAATGTTTATTGAGCACCTCTTATTTACAAGGCACTCTGTAAGGCAACCCTGTGAGGAAAACAGATTGTAAAGAACATGATTCCTTTTTTCAAAGGCACGAGAGAAGCAGAAATAGCAACAACAACATTAATCGGCATTTATGGAGCATTTGAGGGTTTGCAAAGCTCAGTTTTGAGGTAGACACTATCATTAAACCCATTTTATAGTCAAGGAAACTGAAGCAGACAAGAGTTTAAGTGACTTGCAGAGTCATAGAACTAATAAGTGTCTAAGACCAAATTTGAATTCAGATCTCCCTGGTTCCAGATCCATCGTTCTACTTGTAACAAACAAAACATAGTTGGTATGTGATGAATGTCATTTAAAATGCACAAATTGCTTTAAGTTCAAATAAGGAGGACTTTATTTCTGGCTGGGGGGATCAGGAAATTATTACTAAAAAAGATGGCATTGGAAGTGGGATTTGAAGCATGGTCAGGACGTAAATAGGTACAAGTGATGAAGCTCACCCTTAGTCACAGAGAATGATAATTCTGAGCAAAGGCATTGAGATAAGGAAATACACAACATGCTTGGGAAGTAGCACTTTCTCAAGGGCTTAGCTGTTGTTTGGAGAGATAACATATGAGCTCAAGAAAGCTTTTAGTTCCTGTCTAAAGAGTTTAGACTTTGAGTTTTATCCTGTAAACAATGGGGAGTCAGGAAAAGATGTTTCATAATAGAATTCTAGGGTCAACATAAAGTTAGATTAGTATCAAGGTTATAATTCAGGCCAGGATCCTAATGAGAACTTGAGTTGATCTTCTATGCCATCAATCAGAGATGTTTCTTACTTTGTGCCATGACCTTCTGTCCAAGGATCTACTCTATGCGTTTTCAATTCAGTTCAATTAAATGAACATTTATCAAGTACCTACTATGTGCCAAGCGCTGTGTTAAGTGCTGGGGATACAAAAAGAGGTAAAAGACAGTCCCTGCCCTTACGTCAAATAATCAACCCATTGATCACAAAAGAGTTGATTAAGTAGCTCCTATGAGCCAATCGCTGTGATAGGCTCTGAAGATACCAAAACAAAAGTGAAACATTCCTTGTCCTCTTGAAGCTCACAATACATCCAGGGAGATAGCATGCTCTATTATTTAGATTCAGTGCAAAATATAATACAAGGCAAAAAGAGAAGGAGGACATTTCTCCTTCCAGATAAGAGGACCCACACAACTTTTGGATATTTGTGCAGGCACAGTGCCAGGTATTAATGGGAAAAGAACATCTGGGTAGACACCTCTAAGTTCCCAAACATCTGGAGGAGGAGAAAAAAGTCCTGGATTTGGAATAAGAAGTTCTGAATTTGAATTCTGGCTCTGTTTCTTACTATCTCTATGACCTTGGATATCCCTTCATGGCTCTGAAATGAAGTTTCTCCATCTGTAATATAAAAGATTAAATGAGGTAACCTCTAAAGTCCATTCTAAATGTAGAGTTGAGATCCAGCAATTTTCACTTCATGTAGGCCAAGCTTCAAGATGGGAAATTTCATTTTTCATTTGGATTCTTTGGCATCATGCTACTATAGCAACAAAATGCCAGTTCACTTAAGTAATGAAATATAATTTTTAATAATGTCATTTTTCAGAGGTTCCAAATTGAGAGATAAATTGGAGAACAGTTACACTGCTGCCCCAGAGGATATGGCTAAGTCTCCTGTTTCAGGGTGGCAGTATTTTAGCAGACTTTGAGTGGGGAAGTATTGTTGAGTATATGGGGGTAGGAAATGGCCCTGAGAGATCACTTAGACCAACAACTCTTGGGAATAAGAGTCCTTAGTATCTCCAATAAGTGACCAGCTAATCTCATCTTAAATGCCTTCAGCAAAGGGTAATTCACCATCTTTGGTGGACATCCATTCCCTTTCTGAACAAGTCTAACTATTTGAAGTGTCTTCCTCATATTAAGTAAAAACCCAGCTCTGAAAATTCAGCCCATCATTCCTGGTTGTGCCCTGTAGGACCAAGAAGAATAAGTTGAAATTATTTTTATACATGCCATCCTTATAAATAGTTGATGATATGTGTCCTCTAAATCTTCTCAGGCAAAGGTTTCCTCATTCTTTCAACTAGTCTTCACTTGGAATTATTTTTTAAGACCCATCGCCATCATCCTCACTGTCCTCTGCATAATATCCAGTATCTCCATGTACTTCCTGAAATGTGGCCCCCAAAATGGACGAAATACTCCAAGCAAGACCCAAGAAGAGCAGAGGACAGTGGGACTGACATCTTGCTTCTAATTAATGCAACTTCGCTGTCATTCAGTCATTCATTCATGTTGGGTCTGACCCTTCATGACCCTGCGGACCATCCATGAGATTTTCTTGGCAGAGATGCGGAAGTGGTTTGCCGTTTCCTTCTCCAGCGGACTAAGTCAGACAGAGGTTAAGTGTCATTCTCAGCATCACACAACTAGAATGTGTCCGAGTCCAGATTAAATTTCAGGTCTTCCCCACTCCGTGCTCAGCATTTTTTCTACTGAGCCAACTAGCCGTTTCAGTGCAACTTTAGATCCTACTAGTTTGTTACAAAACAATGTTTAATAGAGCATTTACGCAGCAGATCAGGGGAAAGCAAGAGGCTGGTGAATAAGATAATCCCCCCCAAAAGAACAGAAAGAAAAGTATTTTGAAATATTTTAAGATACACAGAAAAGAAGAGAGGAAGTTCAAAGTGAGACAGCAAAATACCAACAACTTTGAGGTTAATATGTGAAATATATACATGTGTGTTTTTATATGTTTCTATGTATGTGATTTTGTTAAGTCATTTTCAGTTGCGTCCAACTCTCTGTGACCCTATTCGGGGTTTTCTTGGCAAAGGTACTGGAGTGGTTTAGCGTTTACTTCTCCATTCCATTGTACAGATGAGAAAATTGAGGCAAACAGGGCTAAGTGACTTACCCAGACTTATCAGCTAGTATCTGAGGTTAAAAAAAAAAACCTCAGACCTCCAATACAGGAGATTGGAACTCCTGACTCAAAACCTAATGCTATCCACTGTGCCACTTAGCTGCTCTATATATGTGTGCATACATACAAATGCATGTCTCTCTGTGTATATACACATAGATACACACATACACATACGTGTACACATGTACACATATGTGTATGTGTGTATGTGCATGCGTGTATGCACATAATTGTATGTGTGTTTATGGTCCTATACATGCCATACGTGTGTATGTATGTTTATATAAACGTTTGTGTACCCACATATACACATGTGCTAAATGTAAACTCTATGTCAGAGATTCATGATTTCATTATATAATTCTCTTTTTTCTTTATGTACAAAAATGCTCACATTAGTGTTTGTCAAGTTCATATTTTTGAAAATGAAAACTTTAAAAAGTGAGATTCTGAAATATTTAGATTTCTGCATGATACTACTAGTTAACATTGAGCCCCGAGCTGGTTAAGTCATTTGTCCCCAAACCTGCATTTAGGGAATTGGTTCTTTGAACTCAAGAGCAGTTCTTTCCATGAAGCTAGGTGGGAGAGTGAATATATTTAATGATAGAACTGGGATCCAAATTGGTTTTTGGCAAAGTCTGAATGGCGGGGCATATCGGAGAAGAAAAGATTAAATTCGAATTTAAGTATAATCAGCTAAATTTATAAACACGTGGTCTACACCTTTCTGTTAGGTTGATGACAAGTGATCAGTGCTGAGACTCAAATCACAGGATGATTTGAGTACATGAGAAAGACAGAAAATTACTGCATGAGACATTTGTGGTTATGTAATAAAGTAAGGTTGATTATAGGGATGCTTAGGCTCAGCCATAATCATGTGTGTTTCACTGCAAGTGCTGAACCAGCAGCCCAAGCAACCATGCATCAGAGGGACCCCAAAATTCTATATACTAGGGCCATAACCAGCTCTATCCATATATACCTGCCAATGTATGGAGAGAGTTAAAACCACCACCCTGAGCACTACATTGACTCAAAGATCATCCTGCCCTTCTGGGTCGATGTTTTTATATCTCTCCAATTGAGTCTGTCATTTTGATTACTTTAGTTCTTCTTCAGCAAGCTCTCCCCCAGGCTCACAAGATATTTTGCTTAGGATAAGCAAATTCCTTTCAACTCCCATTGTGGCCCATGATTCTGGTACCAAGGTTATGGAGATTACCTTGGAGTTCCACTTAGTTATACTGCATGGGTGGGGTTGAGCTGGCAATCCTTACTCTACATTCCTGCAGCTATATTAAAATCACTACCTAGCCTACACGGGCAGGAGAATGCATCATCTTTCCACTGTGTCCATTACAGTTTCATCTTTACACATTCTTGGGATGACCAGACTTAATTGTATCTCTCTCTGAACTTTCTGTAAACTTGACTTTTCCTCTATTGCCTTATAAGGCAATGCTGCTCATAATCTTACACACACACACACACACACACACACACACCCCATAATATTTTACAATTGAGGTTATATTCTAAACCAGTGTTGCCTTTGGCTACCATATATCTCTACTTGGCAGAGAAATCAAATGCTTGTGGACTGAGGTAGTTTCTAATCTATTTTTGGTCTGACTCGTTGGAATGATTGGTTTGCATTACTTAGATTTCCTTATGGAATGATGATAGTCTGTATCAATATCTGTTCTTTGAAGTATTTTCCATTTTTCAATGTCAGTAGTTGAAAGTGGAATGTAAAAACCCCATGCCAGTTCATCAGTCTTGGAAATTACTACTATCTAGCACCCACCTTCCATCTTATGTAAATGATGTCCTTTGGGGCGCTTTTGCCCAAGCTGAGAGTTTGTTTGATACTCTGAATGTAGGTGTGTCTTTACAAATCTAAGAAAACTAAGAGATATGCTTAGTGTTGGCCTTTTTAAAAGAAGCTTCACAAAAATAAAATCCACGGTTTTCTAAATGTGGAGATGACATAAACAGCAAGGTGATTATGTTAGAATATGTGGAGTTTTAGGCTGATGTGGTATGTTTTCTGGTAGCGCAGTTAGTCCTTTAATCATGACATGTGACATTGGATAATCCCTTCACATGAATGCCTTCTAATTATTAAATCACCTCTTTTCAGAATAACAGCCGTCTTTTAGGGGTGTCTTTTTTGTTACTGATTCTGTAGGGTTTGGTGGGGGAGGGGTGCTGTTTTTCCTTTCTTAAAATTAATCGTGCCTCCGTTTCATTGCTATACAGTCAGTAAAACATGCCCCCTACATTTTAACTTCCTCTTGTGCGCTTCTTGTGAAAAGTCAACCAAAAGACAAATGTGGTCCACCTTGTCTTAGACCCCTGAGGTTGACAGATGAACAAATTAGACAGTCTGTATCTTGCCCTTGTCCCGTATTTGTTGAAATGCAATGAATTGCCCCCAATCCCAGTGACATATTGGTTATGGACTCAGAATAAATATGCATTTCTTGTGTACAGTATCTTGGAGCAATAGTTTATACGCAAAAAAACTAAAGAAACATATATCTGCATGTGCCGGCTTGTACTTCTCCCTGCCTTGGCTTATAATAACATAGGGGATAGTCTTTTATTGTCTACTTCATGGACCTAGGAAAGGGGATTTCCCTCTTTGAGACTGTTTCCTTCTCAAATAGCATTCAAATATCCCAGTAAAATTATGGAATTGTACTAGCTAACCTCTACAATTATGTGTAGCTCTAATGTATGATCCTATGAAGTCCCCTTACTGACTCTGGGTGAGTGGGTGTGTGTATACATGCATACATACATACACATATATGTATATGTTATAATATATTATATACATATAAATAATATATAATATATACATTATACATATACAATATACACATATACACATACACATACACATATACATATACATACACATACACATACACATACACATACACATACACATACACATACACATACACATACACATATACATATACATATACATATACATATACATATACCTCCTCTGAGGTCCTCCCCAATTCTACACCAATGGTGTAGATCAGCACTATTGGAGAAGGGAGATGGAACTTTGGCTATATGCTGGAGAGTGGGGATACCATGGACAAATAGAGAAAGGCAGATGGTGGGTATAGAGCATCTTGCTCTGGAGGACCAGCACAAGTAAATGCATGAAGGCATAAGAAGGGCATACATATGCAAGGGACAGTAAGGAAACTGAGCGGACTCAACAAAGGGCAGGTATACAAGAGCACCAGGTGACCAGAATGGAAAAGGGGGCTCAGGTTATTACTCTCAGGTTATCACCTGTCTTCTGTGTATTTATCTTGTATGTCCTGGTTTCTGTATTTTCTCTCTTCTATTAGAACATGAGCTCCTTGAGGACAGGGATAATTTTAATTTTTTCTTTGCATACCCAGTGCCTAGAATTATCAGAATTCCATGAATGCTTTTTGATCAACCAGTTGTGTGACTAGATGCAGCTCAGAGAGAACTTGGAATGTCAGACAACAAAATTGGGGCTTTAAACTGTCAGCGCTGGGCAGCCATTCTAAGTTGCAGTTTTGGTTTTGTTTTTTGAAAGCAGGAGTTTGGTCCTGAAATGTAGAAAGGTTAACCAGGAAAGTGATGCTCCCAAGAAGGCTCTTGTTGGCAACTCGAAAGAAGGGCCAAGCAGGAGACAGGGCTCTTCGATGTTGCCAGGATCACTTTTCAGTTTATTTATTTTTTTGACACAGTCTCTTTTGGTAGACTCCACGGTTTTTTGGTTGTTGTTTTGTTTGTTTCTGTCTTAGATGAAGCCCTCGCCAGCTCTCTGATTCTGGGCTGGGTTTCGTTATGAGTTCCCTGAGTAAAATGACACATATAGTTCACTTAGTGAATACGATCGATTTAGCCCACAGTGCCCCTATAGAATGCTTTTCCTTAATGCTGGCTGATGTGCTTCCATTCTCCCTGGCTTCAGATCAGATTTCCATCGGAGCTCAACAGCTGTTTAAGATTAATGCATTTTTCTCCTGCATTTGGCCTGTCATTATCTGATTTGCACTCTCCATCCCGATCCCTCTCTGCTGTCTTTTAAAAATGATTATTATAAACATGTGTATACTTAGCTATGCCTCTTTGTTATCACTCACTGTAGTAAGGAATGCACAAACAACAGCATTTTCCTAAATTATGATGTATAAATGCAGAAAACCATTTGGGGATTAGCAATTCTGATTGTGACTAAACCACCTGTGGGCAACCAGTCCAGATGCCAATGTCCTTGTGTTCATGTGGACTTAGTTTCCTAGGCCTGTATCTCTTTTGATCCTGCTGGGTCCTCCATTTCCTTATATCACCTGGAATCCTGTATTCTCAATATTGAAGCCACCAGATATCTGTCTGTTAGCTACCTTGTTCATTTTCACCATGGGAGATCCATGGCAACGTACCCGCCATGCTGATATTTAATTCTCCCCCTCCTGGGATGGAGTTCATAGTATTCTAGCTCTAGAACTGGAAGAGACATCAATCTACCTAGTTCAACTCCCTCATTTTACAGATGTAGAGAAATACACATTTTTGGTGTTTTGTTTCATAATTCATAGAGAATGATGACAAAAGGCTAAGATAACAAATGTGGAAGGACTGTGAAAAAATCAGGATTTGGATGCAGTGTTCATGGAGCTGTGACTTTGTCCAGCCATTGGAACGAGGCCTCAAACGTTATTAAATATGCATTGCACTTTGATCCAGTGATACAATTACTAGGTCTATACCCCAAAAAATATCAAAGAAAGAGAAAAAGGACCCACGTGTACAAAAACTTTTGTAGCAATTCTTTTTGTGGTGGCAAAAAGACAACTGGAAATGAATGTGGAACCCACCAACTGGAAAATCAACAAATATTGCTATGCTACACTAACATATGGGTTAGTGTCACTGCTAGTAACTCTCTCTGAATCCCCAAATTGCTTTACTTTATCATACCCTCCTTCATATCTTTCTATCTGTTTTCCTGTCATATTCATCCTAAAACTATTTTAAATGTTCACTGTAGCCTCCAATCTATCTAACTCCTCCTCACCCTCCTGGTCCACCACCCCTGCTCTGGTCCTATTTCATCACTTCACATCCTTGACCCAATAGCTGAATCGTCCAACTATCCACTGGATCCCATACTTAGCAGACTGTATCCCTATCGTCTGTTCTCTGATCCTACTTGCACCTTGCTGAATTCCACTGAGGAAATCACACAAGCATTCCCACTGGTCCAAGACACTCTTGTTATCTAATCTCAACTGAGTTGTTAATGCTCATTTATCATCATCACCATCACCATCATCATCCTCACCGTTGTTACCATTGTTGTTGTTATTATTCCCTTATTGACTCTTTTTCACATTCTTCACAAATGTTTTTCCAAACCTTATCTTCTTCCCTCTCAAAAGAGAACCTTGCTTCCTACTTTACTGAGAAAACTGACCACTCATTATGATCTCACTCTCCTTCCCTACCCCACACCTTCAAACCTCTCTAGCTATCCATTCTCTTCAGCTTTCCTTCAGACTATGAGGGAAGACACTATTCTGCCTTGCCAAGGCATCGGCAACATTTCTACTGAAGCCCTGATCCCCTTCCCTCCCTCTCCATTGTCCTCAAGTTTTCCTCTTTGATCATGTCTTTTCCATGTCCAACCAGTAGTCCAACCAAAGTTTATATAGTTCTTTAAGTGTTACAAAGTGTTTTAAATTCATTTTAACTGCTTATATACCCAACTCTTCTCCCTCCTAAAAACAAACCATTATTTAACACTTCCATCCCCTCAAATTATCTTCCTATATCTCTTTCACTTCTACCTCCAAACTGTCATAAGTATCTATCTATGCTTGCTTTCTCTATATCCTTATTACCCATTTTTTCTCAACCTATTGAAATCTGACACTTAACTGAATCAACTTTCTTCAAGGTTATGGGCAATTTCTTATTTTCTAAATCTCAGTTCTCATCCTTTTACAATTTCTTGGCAGTTGCTGACCATTCATTGTCATTCCACCTTTGACTATCATGCAATTTAACATCAACATATGTACATGTATGCAAAATAATAATAAATAATTAATAATAATAATAATTAATTAATTAATAAATAATAAAATTGAAAATGCTATAGAAAGCATAGGAAAAATTTGTTTATGTCATGATGAAATCTTATTTTTAAAATTAAACTAGAAAATGATGAGACTAAAAAAGAAATTTGTAACATGAATAAAGGTACCTTTGATAATAATAGCAAATCAATATTGAACATTCATGGATCAATTATATAATAGGTAAATTTATAAGCAAAAGTTTTCTGATTTGCACAAAGAATCACAGAAAATTAATAGTAGTACTCAAATATCTCAGTAATCGAGCATGAGAAATTAAGCAAAAATATAAATAAGGGTTACAGTTTTCAATAAAATTATGTTTAAAACACTATTTGAAAAGCAGGGAATATAATCCTTAACAAATAAACATTTTATTTTTAAAAATTGAAATTTAAAAGGAATGACCAAATCCAAAGTTATAAAGAAGTTAATAGGAAAATTTTAAAGCTATATTTATGAATCATGAGAGGCAGCATGGCATTGCAAATAGAGAGCTAGTCTTGGATTCACTAACACCTGAGTTCAAGTTCCACCTCTGAAATTTACTGACTCTGTGACCAGTAGCAGTAATGAGATTTGAAGTTCCTTTTATATTGCTAAGATAAGAGATACTTAACACCTAGTTCAAATTAAACCTCTGTTAAAGAAACAGTATGAACTCCTGTCTCCTGTTGCTGATGTAACAGGAAGGGGCTGAACAGGGAGAGGCAATACTGTATATAAGGGAAAGCCCCAGAGAGGGAGAGATGGATCTTCTTGGAGCAACCATCATGGAGGCAGAAGCTGCTGCCTCCAGGGAGGCTGAAGAGGAGGCAGGGAGGCTGAAGAGGATTTGCTGTAAATGTTTTGCTTGAATTTGTTATTGAATAAATAGTGTTCACTATAAAATCAGAACCTTAAAACTGTTCACTGTAGCATTCTTCTGAAAAGCTGCTCATGCTTGGTTTTATGTATAGACATGTCACTTACTCTCTCAGTGCCCTAAGCAGTACTCTAAGAAAGAGAAGGTGCAGACCTGAATTGACAGATGAAGATCTCAGCAACAAATTCAATCACAGCCTCAGGAGAAAGAAAGGGGGGGAGAGGGAAAGAGA
>JAQQSW010003471.1:0-14684 GCA_028646575.1 Pseudocheirus occidentalis | reverse complement strand
AGAGCAGAGCAGGGGAGGGGCTTTACAGTGGGATTGCTGTTATAGGGTTGGGGCAGGAGTAAGATGGGGAGAAAATGTGTAATTCAAAAAATGTAATGAAAATGAATAATGTAAACAAGAAAACAAATAAAAACTAAATTTAAAAGAAAAAAAAGAAAAATATCACTCATTGGGTGAGAGAGTGTGAAAAAAATAGAATACATTCTTGAAACTTAACATTACATTTGCTGCCTCCATATTTTTGTACTTCTTCCTCTGCTCCTTCATTTTCTTAGAATCCTCAGGTTCCACTCAGATACTTATTTTACAAGGAGCCTTTCCCTTCAGTTTTGGCACTTAAACTTTTATCATCAAATGAACTTGGGATCATAGATTGAGAGCCATAAAGAATTCAAAAAGTCATTAAGTCTAGCATCCTCTTTTATAGATGAGGAAATCTAGCTCAGTGACATTAAGTGAGTTATCCGGGTTACTAAATGGCTGAATTGTTGTCTGAACTCATGTTCTTTGACTTCAAAAAGATACATTGCTCCTCCCATCATACCTTGCCGCTTCCTTCCTTCATATTCTTGTTGGTATTTTGCATTCCCTTCTAATCTTAGTTAAATGTAAACTCCTTGAAGTCATACATTATTTTTCATTTTTTAATTTGGATCTTCAACATCAAAGAAAAGGCCTCATATAGAAGGTGATTAATAAATGATTGTTAGAGTGGACCCATTGGTTAAGGGAATAAAGATTTCTCAATTAAACCCCTTACATTATCCATTTTAAAAGATTTTTTTTTAGGGTAGGAATGGAAATTGTTTTATGTTTTTATTGCTGTAATGATCAGATCTAAGGAAATATTTACACTTTGTACTATATCTTCCTTATAAGTGAGATATTAGAATTCATACCATTAGTGAGCATTTGTTAAACTGACAAAAGCTTTTGACTCACCATTACAAGTATTATGTGTAAATAGCATGCAGTGCTATTTTTGTAATCAAAATGCATATAACATAGAAAAATATTTTTTAAAGAAAATTAATGGAAGATTATAATTTAGGGTTAAATATCATCCTATAAAAACAGGAAATTGCTGACAAGGAGTTGATATAGAAAATAAGACCCTCAGGGAATATTAAGGGAAACAGATGTTACTGTGAATAACATAACCTCATAAATCTTTTCAAATTGGCTCCATCAAATAAGAATCCTTAGATATTAAGCCATCTATCCATATATTTAGGATTATCTTTGATGGTAATGATGTTTTTTAAGCTTGTAGCAAATTCTTCTAAAGATCATTTGACACTAATTTTGCCCATTTAGATCATGAAAAATATCTCTTGCAAACCAAAATATAGCTAATTTCATTTAGATTCTTGGAATACCATGTGCAATTATGTGGAAGCCATCCCTTAATTTGCCTATTAGGAAAAAAAACTAATTAAAATGAATGGCCCATATATTGATGGAACCCCTTCTAATGCTCAGTACTTCCAAATCAAATAGAAATATGTTTTATCATACTTCCTAAAGGAATACTAAAAATATTTTGTTAGTCACAATACCTATTCTGCATAGCCCCTAAAGTTGACCTTTAAGAGCTTAATACTCCATTTTTGGACAGCCTTGATTACAAAATGCTCTCTCTATGTGAATTGTTTCCAAAAATGATACCATTTTAGTCAAATATAATGATGCATCAAAAAACATCAGTTTCTAGTTCCTATGACACTAGGTTGAATCATGGAAAATAGATGGTTACCCATCATCCTTCCTGTGCATACCAGTGTATATATGCTTACTCTTCTTTCTTTTTTTTTCTTCTCCTGTATCATTTGCCAACATTCAAAGCACTTGGAGTTCATAAATGTGCAGGTTGAAAGTGTTTGAAGTTTACTAAAAAGATTAACACATGAGCCATTGGCTTTCAAGTTTTATTAATAATGAACAAACTTTTCTGACTTACATTTTTTATGTTTCTTCTATTAACCTTTCCACAAGTCCCTCTGAAGGGAGAGTAGGAAAATAGGAAGAGCGGGTTCTGCAAAATATGGCTTATAAACGTGCATACACATTCATCAGCATTTTTGTTGTTGAGACAGTCTCCTGGATCAGTATAAAACAGTATCTAAAGAAAACATATTTTACTGATGGCTCATGTCTAGCTGGTATGTATGACAAATATCATTTAAAAGGTAGCAATAGTTCAGGGGTAGGAATCTTCTGGGGTTAATTTAATTAAGGTTTGAAAAGTAATCTGAATTCTTTTGAGAACATTGCTGGAAAATGATCAAGCAACTTAAATGGGTTATTAAACCATTTTCTTCTTTGCAATATGTACAGTATGAAAGGAATTTCAGGAAATATACATGATAGAGGGTTGCTTAATGGAAGATATACCCTGCTTTGGTAATGTTAGGGAAAGTAAACTCTTTGTGTAATGGAGTAAGCACTGCTCTCCAGGTTAAAAGACTTGGGTTCTAATCTTGACCTTGCTACTACCTAGCTATGTGAAGCAAGTCATTCAATAACTTCTATTTTCTCCAGATAAACTACTAAAAATAGTTTAGATAGGATAACAGAAGCAGAGAAATGGAAAGCTCCACAGAAGCCATTTTGTAAAACTCCTTCAATTTACAGATCTGGAAACTGAGAGCCAGGGTTGATCTCTTATTTGCAGTTACAATTGATGAGTCAGAATTTGAGTCATGGTCTTCAGGCTTCCTAGCTTCATAAGGTTATCATCAGCAGAAATGTAATCAAAAATTGTGATGCTGGAACATCACATTTAAAAATCCCTATTTAGAAAAAAAAACATAAGAAATAATTGACAAATCTTAGTATCATCCTTAAATCCTTACTGCCATTCTTCCTACATATCCAATCAACTGTCAGATTTTATTGCATATTTTCAAAATAATCCTAATATCTTTCTCCTATTCATTCACAAATATGCCACATTGGTTCAGACCCCCAGCACCTCTCATGTGGATGATTACAATGAATTCCTAACAAATTCTTTTGCCTCGAATTTCTTACCACTCTGAAACTCCATATAGCAAATCTGAGTGACTTTCCTAAAGTGTGAGTTTGACTACATTACTCAATAAATTCCAGGAATTCTATTTAATCTCTTGTGTGGGATAAATTCCTCTGTCTGGTTTTGAAAGCTCTGGACAACCTAGGAGTCTATTCTTATATACTTGATTCTCCCGCACATAGCCAATTGTGCCTTCTTATTTTTCTCAGACACCTCATTCAATCTCTTATTTCCACATCCTTGAACTTGTCTGGAATACGTTCCTTCCTCACTTCTAGCCCTTAGAATTTCTAACTTATTTCAGCTCAGTTCTAATCATAATGGATTAGTTTTGGTGATTTTTTTTCTTCTTCCTCTTAAAAATTATATCACAAGTGATAGTTCTCTGAGAGGTGTAAGGAGAGGGATACAAGCAATTTAAGAACAAAAATGTTGATAAATATATTTTGAAAATAAAATAGATGCTTGTTGACTTATTGGCTGATTGAATGTTTTGAGGACCACTTGAAATAATAAACATGAAGAATTTATGACTATAATATGTGAGATAGCTGTAAACTTATAATTTAATACTATTATGAATCAGGGAATCAAAGTCTGGATTATTCTTTTTCCAGGTATAGATGACAACTCATCAATGCCTTCTCATACTTTAGGCATGAATATTTGTTTTGGGTAGATTTCTTTTCATACTTTATCAGTTCCCCTCCCATTTCTTTATCTTCTTCCCATTTCCTGACCTCTTTCCTTCCAAAATATCTTCACAATATAGTTATGTTATTAGAGTAGCTTCAGATTTCATGCTCCAACTGTATATTCTAATTTTTGAGATTCTTTCCTGAACTATAATGAAAGAATATTATTGCAATCAAGGATTCACAATGATCCCCTTTAGTCACTCAGAGCACAGGAGCCCTGAAGATATAGGAAGTAGGTATAAAGAAAGAGAACAGGATTAATTGTATTGAATTTTTTTCAATTTTAATTTTAATCTCTAACACATCTCTGTTAAAAATAAAACATAAAATAGAACAGAACCAAAAAACACATATCTTTCCTCAGACTCTAATAAAAAAATTGATATATCTTGTTTTTATACACCTACATTTCCTACTATAGTTCTCCTCTAGTCCATATCAGAGAGACATTCCTTATATAACAAAAAATAAATAAAAGAGAGGAAGAAAAATAGTCTAGTAAGACAAAAAAAATGAAATATTCTTAAATTACATGAAATATTCCATTACTCTCAAAGAAATCTTCGATATTTCATACTTTTTCTGCACATTTAGGGGAAAAAGCAGAATGAGGAAATAATTGTTACTGGGAAAGGACATGTCTCTAACTAATATTGGGAATTTTGTAGCTGATGTACAATTTAGTTCTTGTGATATAAATAATCACTTACATTGATAAAGTCATTCTAGGGTTACGAAGTGAATTCAGTTAAATAGTCTTACGAGATAGATGGTACAAGTATTATTATCTTGACTTAAGGGATTGCATGCCACTATGAGTGGGGGGGGGGCTTGAGGAGAGGAAGGGATTGTGGAATTGCATGTTGTAAACCAAAAGTAAACAAATTAATAAACAAAAAATGATTCTTCTTAGATGCCACCTTCATGAGGACCTTTCTGATGCCTCCATTTATGACTATTACTCCCATCCTACAATTATTTTATATTCATTTATTATTTATTGATCTATAGATGTTTTGTGGTCAAGAAAACCCCAAATGAGATCATGAAGAGTTGGACGCCACAGAAATCACTCATCAATAAATATATTTTTCATCCCCTAGCATAAGATAAGTTTCTTGAGGGAAGTGACTTTTTTACTTTAGTCTTTATATCTCTTATACCTAGCACCTTGCCTTGTGTATATAGTAGATTCTTAGAAAATGCATATTTAATTGAAATGGGCTATTGCTTAAAATTAACATTAGTTTTATATAACAGGATTGGGGGGGAGATGAGGTGGTGATATTGTACATAGAGAACTGACCTCAGAGCAAGAAAGATGCGGGTTCAAGTGTTGCCTCTGACATATACAATATGCCCCTCAACAAGTATCAACCTCTCAGTGTCATGGGGAACATTCTAAATGCTGGTTTCTCCTTGCCATGCTTCCCCAGTTTCACTTTACCTGAAGGTGTTCTGCCTGAAGGAAGGTAAATTTTGATGACCAATACCCACCTAGTTAACTTTCTTTCTGAAAGACTAAATCTTAAACCCAATTTACTATGCATATCATGGATTAAGCCACAATATGTCCCTGTCCAAGCAATATTTAATGATTATTTTGGGGGGGGCCTTCTGGTTCAGTGTATGTAAATAGTAGCTTCTCTTTTGTCTGGAAACCCTGAGGGTCTTCTTTCTCAGTTTAATTATTATTATTATTATTTATTAAGGGGGTTATCCCTTCACTCACTTCTTAAAGAAGCCTATTTACTGAATAGGCCTTGCTTCTCTCAAAGTGAAAACTTGGAAATATCTTAGCCCGAAAGAGCCAAGATCTCCCACTGCATCCAGGGCCATCTCTAGTCACCCTGATCAATATCTGGCTTCTGGATGCAGATAGCTCTGGAGGAGAAAGTGAGACTGGGTCTTTGCACAGCTCTTCCCTACTCAAATAAAATTCAATTGCAAACCATGTCATCATCTCCCTGATGTCAAGGTTCTCTTTGAGAACAAAAGGCAAACCACATACAAATGTTGGTAAATGTTTAAAAACTGGCACTTGGAAGGGGGAGGGGAGATTATGAGGAATACAATTTAAAATTTTATCTGAATCATAATTTTCCCCATTTCTCTCTTTTTATTATTCTTTTTTTATTAAATTGATTTGTTTATTTACTTTTAGTTTGCAAGATTCAGTTCCACAATCCTATGAGTTTCAAATTTTTCCCCTCCGTCTTCTTTCTTTTTTTATCATATTGACAAAGTGTCTATCAATTTTATTGTTTTTTTTTGTAAAACCAACTCTTAGTTTTATTTATAAGTTTAATAGTTTTCTTACTTTAAATTTTATTAATCTCTCCTTTGGTTTTCATTATTTCTAATTTCGTATTTAATTGAGGATTTTCAATTTGTGCTTTTCTAGCTTTTTCAATTGCCTGCCCAATTAATTGACCTCCATTTTCTCTAATTGTTTCATTTGTGCATTCAGGGATATAAAACTTCCCCTAAGAACTTCCTTTGCTGCATCCCACAAGTTTTGGTATGATGTCTCATTATTGTCATTCTCTTGAATGAAGTTACTGATTGTTTCTACAATTTCTTGTTTGATCCACTCATTCTTAAGGATTAAATTATTTAGTTTCCAATTAGTTGTTTACCTATCTTTCCATGGCCTTTTATTGCATATAATTTTTATTGCATCATAATCTGAGAATGATGCATTTAATATTTTGGCCTTTCTGCAATGAATTGTGAGTTTTTATGCCCTACTACATGGTCGATTTTTGTGTATGTGCCACGTACTGCTGAAAGGAAGGTATATTCCTTTTTATCCCTATTCTGTTTCCTCCAGAGATCTATCATGTCTAGCCTCTCTAAAATACTATTTGTATCCTTAACTTCTTTCTTATTTATTTTGAGGTTAGATTTATCAAGTTCAAAGAGGGGGAGATTGATGTCCCCCACTAGTGTTGTTTTTCTCTCTATTTCTTCCTCTAATTCCCTTGACTTTTCCTCTAGGAATTTGGATGCTACATTGCTTGGTTCATATATGTTAAGTAATGATATTGCTTCATTCTCAATGGTGCCTTTTAGCAAGATGTAGTTTCCTTCCTTATCTCTTTTAATTAGATCTATTTTAGCTTTTGCTTTATATGAGATAAGAATTGCTACCCCTGTTGTTTTTTTTTTTTTACTTTTGCGGAGGCATAATATATTCTACTCCATCCTTTTACTTTAGCCTGTGAGTATCCCTTTGTTTCAAATGTGTTTCTCATAGATAGCATATTGTAGGATTGTGGTTTTTAATCCATTCTGCTATTACGTCTGTTTTATGGGAGAGTACATCTCATTCACGTTCACAGTTATGATTACTATCTGTGACTTTTCCTCCATCTTATTCCCTCCCCTGTTTATATCTTTGTATTTTTCCTTTCCTTTCCCCGCCTCAAGAGTTTTCCTTTTGACCACTGCCTCCCTCAGTATTCCCTCTCTGTGTCCCTCCCTTTACCTATCCTTTCTCCTTGCTACTCTTTCCCTCCCTTCTGACCACCCTTTCCTGTCTTACACCCCTCTCCCCTCATCCTTCCTACTGCCTGTAGAGCACAATAGATTTTTATTCTTAACAGAGTACGTTATTCTCTCTATGAACCCAAATCAATGCTAGTAAATTTCAAACATTTCTCCTCTCCCTCCTTCTCTTCCCTCTATTGTTATGAGTTTTTTGTGTTTTTTTTCATGTTAGAATCTAAACTTAAGTGTTTGTATTTATCCCTCTTTAAATCTGAACTAATGAGAGTAATGATCATATGATGCTCATCTCCTTCCTTCCCTCCCCTCCACTTTATTATGTTTTTATGCCTCTTCTTGTGGCATAATTTACCATTTTCTACCTCAACATTTCCTTTTTCCCATTACAATCCCTTTCTTCCCCTTAATAGTTTTTTTTTTAATCTTCAGATTAGTTAACTTATACCCACACTCTCTATCTATGTATACCCCTTTTAAATTTTGCAATACTTATACAAATTTGAATATTGACAGGTATCCACTTCTTGTATAGGGATGTAAACAGTTTGCTCTTCTTGAGTTCCAAGTTATGTGCATGTGTGAGCATCTGTGTATTTGTGTATGTTTGAATATGTGTTTTCCTTGTTTACCATTTTACGTTCTTCTTAGGCCTTGTAAGTGTAGATTAAATTTTCCATTGAGTTCTAGCTTTTTCATAAGGAAAGTCTGGAAGTCCTTTATTTCATTACATGACCATCTCCTTACCTGAAAGATTATGCACAGTCTTGCCAGGTAGTTGATCCTTGGTTGCAGTCCTAGCTCTTTTGCTTCACAAAATATCAAATTCCAATCCCTCTGATCTTTTAATGTAGCAGCTGATAAATCTTGTGTAATTCTGACTGTAGTTCCACAATATTAGAATTGTTTCTTTTTAGCTGTATTCAGTATTTTCTCCTTGACCTTGTAGCTCTGGAATATAGCTACTATATTTCTAGGAGTTTTCACTTTTGGATTACAGGAGGAGATTGGTGAATTCTTTCAATAACTATCTTACCTTCTGATACTAGGACTCAGGACAGTTTTCTTTGACAATCTCTTGGAGGATGCTGTCCAGGCTTTTTTCATCATGGCTTTCTTATAGGCTGATAATTCTTAGGTTGTCTCTTCTGGATGAATTTTCCAGGTCAGTTGTTTTTCCAGTGAGATATTTTGCACTTTCTTCTAATTTTTCAATCTCTATGTTTCATTTGACTGACTCTTGCTGTATCCTAGAGTCCTTAGCTTCAATTTGACTGATTCTAATTTTTAGTGAATTATTTTCCTCAATTAGTTTTTGAAGCTCTTTTTCTATATGTACAGTTTTCAATTTTAGGGGGGGGTATTTTCTCCAGTTAGATTTTGGACTTTCCATCCTAGTTCTCCAGTTTTATTTTTAACAACTTGTTTTCTTCAGTGAGATTTTTTTTTGCCAACTAAGTCACTGTAGATTTAAATTTATTCCCTATCTCTCTAATTTCATTTTAAAATCCTTCTTAAGGTCCTCCAAGAATGCTTTTTGGGCTTGAGACCAATTCACATTTCCTTATGTGGTCTCCAGTGTGAGTATAGAATCTGTGTTGCCTTCTGAATTTTGTTGTTCTTGCTCACTATAAAAAGATTTGATGGTCATAGCCTTCATAGTTTCCTTCTTACCTGTTGTGATTGCCTATGTCCTGCATGTTTTCAAATGGCTATCTGCTTCTGGGGTGCAGAGCTATTGAGTTTCTCAGGCTGGGAGGTAGGGGGTTAGTTGTTCACTTTGTGAGCTGTAGCCCCTGAGGGACTAGACTGAGACCACAGCCAGGACTCTCAATGTTTCCCCTGAGTTACCCTGAGGCTTACAGAGTAACCTTTGGGTGGTAGGGTGGTCTGGCTCCTTCAGGTTTCCACCTCTTTGTCTCTGGGGTACACCTCCTTCAGGCTCAGTAGCAGGAGGCCAGCAGCAGGGCAGGGCTGCTGTCAGCTGATTCCCTCCTCCCCACCCCAGTTCCTAAAGCACCTGAGCTTGTGTAGTAAGAGTTTGCTGGCTCTACCCTCCTGTGCTTAAACTCCATACTCCTCACTTCCTCAGTGACTCCCAAGACTGATGCTATTTCCACTAATTCATGATTTTACACTGGGTGAGGCTTTTAACTCTAGACTTTCTGGGTCAGGGAGTGGGGATTGGAGCAACTAGGTTTTTATTCCTCCATCTTGACTTCTGGAAGTTTGGGTATGTAATTTTTAAACATCCAGACTGTGGGCTGGTAGCTAAGGAGAAGCTGCTGATCCTGCTGTGAGGGTCCTCTTACTCAGTTCCAACGATACTCTATCCTATGGTAAGAAAGCTGCAAATTGCCCTCAGCATGAGTGAGTCTGCTGGCTGGCTTGGGCTTCTTCTCAGTCTGCCTTACTCTACTCTCAGATCCATGCTGGTGCAGCTCCTGTGTGCTCTGCATTCTCCCTGCCCAGACCTGAGTAGGCACTTTCCTGGCCTGGGAATCTGCCATGCTTGGTCTCCCAATGGGTTCTGTCACTCTTAAATCTGTTCAAATTCACTTTTTAGCTTTTAGCGACAGAATTCATGGAGGAGCTTGGAAAAGCTACTGCTTCCTTTCCTCTATCTTAGCTCCACCTTCCCCCCATAAACCAGGGGTGCAGAACCTGCAGCTTGAAGACCACACATGGTCCTTTAAGTCCTCAAGTGCAGTCCTTTAACGGAATCCAAACTTCAGTCACATGTGGCCTTAAGGCCACAGGTTGCCCAGTTCTGGTTTAGACAATAAATAATGAACAAGCATTGATTTTTGTTTGCTAGTTTCTGAGGTATAAATTGTCTATGAAGTGGTCCAAGCTGGCCAAAACCTTCCCCCAGTAAGGTTATAAGCTGCAGACAAATTGGTTGCAGTTTCCTTTCCAGGAACTGCTAAGATTATTCAGGGGAGAGCTTATGTGTCCTGCCCCTAACCATAAAGCTCATCTGGGACAGTATTTAAACTTGAGTCCCTTGACCCCAAAGCTCCTATTACATTTTCTGCTTCTCCAACCAAAATTTTAAATCCCATAGAAGAATTGAGAACTACCAGAGGAACATTAGATGATAAACTCATCTAAGGTAGGAATCCCATTTTACGCATCTTTACATTCTCTGCCATTTCGAGAGAGAATTTTGCTCATGGCAGGCTCTCAGTCCCTGGCACAGACTCTCTGCCACTAGCTAGCTGTGTGACCTTGATAACAAACAAACAGCGGGCAAATGTCTGTACAGTTCAAAGACTCTACATCATGTTCTTAAATTAGCATGCAAATTGAATTTGTAAGAGACAAGTGTGTTTCTCCTCTTAACTTAGCTATTGGTTTTTGTGTGCATGCTACCCTCTCACTTGCAATATAGTTTTCAAATTCCTGGCTTCTTCTGGACATGTTGTTCATTGGGCAAAATATAAGCAGTTTTTCCCCCCTGTGGTTCATGAATGGACTACTAAAGATGACAATGGCATTCATTGTGTTTGAATTTACTTAATACTTATTTAAAAAAAATTTTTTTGATGTGTGTTTCATGACTATGGTGATTACTCTTTACTAACAAAATGTATTTGCAAAACTTGATTTAAGCAAGGGAGAGATACCTTCCTAAAATATAATAGACTGATATAGATATTCATGATACCATTTCTGAAATGCCTGGGAAAAGATGTCTTTGGAATAGAATTCTCAAATAATTAGAATGGCTTTATCAGTATTTTCTGAACTATTTAAAAATCCCCAAAACAATTACCAACATTTACCTGGTAGCAGAGACACTAAGCACAAGCCTGGAGTGTAGGAGGTGTTGATTTACCTCCTTGGAACTAGTCTTTTACTCCTTAGTCTACCAGGTCATTTCTTGCTTGATATACAGTAGCTAGGTATACAGTAGGTACTAAATTGTCTCATTCTGCCTTAACATGATGTATAGTTTCCCATTCCATCTGATAATTAGGCTTAACTATGGAATCAGGGTTCTTAAAGTAATCCTATGATTGCTGGTGGCTATGACCTGGTTCTAAAAATCCCTCTATTTTTCAAATACCATCTGTTTGCCCCTATAACTTGTTGGATGCTTCTTTGTCAACATAGTTTTGATTGATTTTGTGTGGATGTCACCCATGGAAGGTCATTTGATTGTAGTCTTGGTCAATTGTGTCATAGGCTCAGTCTAAATATAAATTGATTTTGTTGGTATTATAAAAAATCCATCTGTTAACATCTTTTACTTTTGTTTGTTTCAATAATATCTACTTATTCCATAAGTATTAAGGGTTTTGACCTGCTTAGCATGTTCTTTGTGAATATCTATGAATCCCTTTCCTTCTTTTTGACCAATAGTATTAATCTTACTATAGCTTTTTTAAGGCAATGAACTGTTTGTCTTATTAATACTATATGAGTTTATATTATTATTCTTATTGTTCTTATTATTCCTGCAATTACTTCTTATTCTAGCATTTTGTGATTCTAATGTGTAAGTAGAAATATTCCATTTTTAGCAAAATATATTATGAAGCTAATTAATTTGGAATGACACTGGACAATGAAGAAAAAAGTCCAGGAAAAGGTTCCACAGAACAGTGTACCAACACTTTTGTTCCGGGAATATCAGACAGAATTTAGATGGTACAGAGTACATTATAATTTGAGCATTTGTCACTCTAGAAATATCTTTATGTTCTTTGTTTATGGTATTTAAATGTCAGATTGTCATGGCTCTTTTAAGATGCACTGTGGTTGAGGAAATGTTTATGGTCAAGGAGGCAACGTTAGGGAGTAGAGTTAGAATTTCAATATTTTCCTGAGACAAACTCATTCTGAAATATCCTTCACTGTCAATATATTTAATTTATTGTGAAGATAACTCAAAGTCTCTTATATTTTGTTTTACTCTTTCTCTCTCTCATTCTCACTTTGTGTGTGTGCCTGTATTTCTTTTGATAAAGCATAACTTTGTGAGAAGTTTGTGAGTACATATGTCAGAGAAAATATGATTGATTCATTTTCCACATCTGTCAGATTTTCATGTTGAAAGACATAGGCCTTAGGCCAAGTTGAAAGACATACAAACCTCTTTTTTTCCATCTTGCTTTGTCTTGGGAGAACAATTCTTCTATTATACTACATGATTCTTCAAAATCTTTCTTAGCCCTGTCTCCCAAATGATTTCTATGTTGTCTCGTAGGTTTCTCTGTACATCTAAAAACTTCTTAGGGCACTTCTACCCTTGTTTCATTTTTCCACAGTTTTTAGAACTACTAAATTTTTACTTTTTGATCAATCATGGTTCTATATAGTTACAATTTCTTAATATTCAAGCTTTTCTGGATTCCTAAAATACTCCTAACTCCATCCCTTATTAAAACACTAGCATCACCTTTTGTTCTGATTGCTCAATATTTAAATGTACAATGGGGTGGGAATAGCCTTATAGGATCATTGCAAGAACAATTAAATATATATGTTGAACACTAAGTGCAAATTCAATTATTGTTTTCCCGCTTGCTTTATTTTTCTTGCTTTTAAAAAATTCGGCTAATATAAACACTCATTTTGAAAGATTTCATGTGTATAATTGAAATCATATCATTTGCCTCCTCAAACCCTCTCATACCAACATTTCAACCAAATTCCACCCAATCTTTCCACTGTGCCCTCTAGAATTCCTTTTCCATAGGTAACAAACTCCCCTTCATCCTAAATCTTTTCCACTCTCACTCTATCTATTAGCTATTATTGAAACCTGGCTCCCTCCTGATATTGGCTTTGCCTTTACTCATTCACTGGTTGAAGAGGGGAGGTAGATTCTTCCTTTTTCTTCATTCCCACTTCTAGGTTCTCTCCCTTCTTCTGTCACTGCTACTATTCCTCCTTTGAGGGTCATGAGATCCATATTTACTACCCAGTCAAAATCCTGGTAGCTATTAGCTACAGAAACCAGGGTCACTCCCCTTCCTTGCTCATTGAGTTTGGTACATGGCTCATGATTTTTCTCTCCCTTCCATTTTTTTTTCCCTCATGCTAGGGAACTTTAACATAGAAATTGTCTCTCCCCCAAACATCCTAACCACTGAGTTCCTCTGCTTATTCCCTTACCATGGCCTAATCCTTTACTCAGCATCAACCATACACAAAGATTATGTTTCCCTTAATTTTGCCATTACCCACCCTAAATTATATTACATATATTGATATTTTTATCATACCAAAAAGTCCAAAATCCTGTTATCTAGCATAATCTTTTGACTTTTCACCTATCCTTCTGCCTTCTTTAACACACCCAATTCTTTGTCCACTCTATGACCTCCAATTATTTGACGTCTCAATTCTTTCCCAGGCTATATCCCTTGCACTAGCGCTTTCACCCTCTTTTCTTTATCTTGACTGCTTGGCATAACAGTTCACTCTGTATTGTCTTCTCTAGAATCTTTTACCCCCTTATCATTTCACTAATAATGTTGTACTAAGCTTCAGCCTTGGATTACTCTCACTATTGCCCCCCTTCACTCTTATACTCATGTTGCTGAATTCTGATAGAGAAAAATCACACATACAAACACATGTGTGCACATGTGTGCAGGTACACACACATACAACATTCTGATTGAGTCCCATACAGATTTGTTCCATAGCCTCAAAAAGGCTCTCACTGATGCTAGGCAATCCTAATATCCTCATCAATTCACTTTCCCTCTTCCTGCTGCATCTCTTCTAAAACTTTTTCATCTCTCTTCAAACTTCCCATGATCCCAATCTCCCAGCTTCTCAGTTGAGAGCCTTGCTTCATATTTTACAGAAATTATATATATAATTTGGTATATATTTACCATGAATTCTTTCTCCCCCCTCTTCCTTATATCCTATCACTCAGAATCCTTTTGCTACAATTCTCTCTACCCTGTAATGCCAAGCAAAGGCAACTTCCAAGGTTCAGATTACTAGCATAGCAAACCCCATTTATTCAGCAAACATTCACAAAACAGAGAAAGTCAAAATACAGTATAACTCATACATTTCACAAGGAAGTTTTCAACTCAATCCAGGTAAGTCAAAGTCTCTTCTCAAACAGAGATCAGTTTCCAATCATAAACAAAGTACACTCACAAAAAGGCAAAAGGTTTCCCACCCCTGGACTCCAAGTAATTATAATACCATGCATTAACATCAAGCACTTCCTCAAAAGGGAGGAGGAGAGCACAAAAGGCCATCCACCCTTAAGCCATAACAAGATCAAGATAACATCTCAGCATAGAAAGGCCAAGGCCATAGAAAGGCCTTTCTTTCATCTTCACTTGAGGCAAGCCCTCAGTGATCTCAGTTCCTGGGGAGACAAGGCTCAACAAAGCCATAGCCAGAGTTTTCATCAAATAATATTCTGCCTGTGGAACAGCTGCAGAACTCCTGAAAGTATCAGC
>JAQQSW010003470.1:0-14684 GCA_028646575.1 Pseudocheirus occidentalis | reverse complement strand
AATTAATGATTGTTTCCTTTTTACATACATCAATTATTATTCTTATTATTGTTATCAGCATTATTTTATCATTTAGGAAAATAGGAATTCATTAGCCTGTTTTTCCAGAGTGATAATAAAAAATTGAATTCTTATTTTGGCAGTTTGGACAATAAATACACAAAATCACAAAGGTTTGGTGATTTCATCAGTTTAGGAGGCTTCCTCTACCTCTACAGATGTCAACCCATCTAGGCCTGGTAGATAAATCCTAGTGACTTTCCCGTGGTCACATAACCTTTAGGTTTCATAGGTGGCATTTGAAAACATGTCTTACCGACTCTAATCTCAAAACTGTGTCCACTTTGCTACACTGCTTCTGTAAAATAAATGTACAGTAAAGAAAAAAGTGCTCTGAAAGTGCACCTAATACCTGGCAGACTCCGATTGCAAAGTTCTCCCTCGTGAAAAGCTTTTTATATAACATCATTCATATTCTTGGCTTTGGCTGCCAATTAAAACTCGAAAGTCCCAAATTGCTTTGTTTGCTTTTAAAGAAATCTGCCTACCTTACAGACCAAGAAGTTAACTAACCTGTGTTTTTGTTCCCTAAAGGGCTTCATTCTGTCGAGTTCCTGCCAGCTCTTACCTTTAAATTGAAATCGTTTGAATGTGTGTTTTCAGTTTCTATGCTTCTAAAACTGAGAATTCATTACTTTTGCCTTTGTGCCAACAATGTCCCCCTTGTGTTTTTAAAACGAAGACAAATGCTCAGAGCTATAACTAGCAATTTTGGCACCTAGGGCAAACAGCATGTAACAGTATCATGAGATCAGTTTTTGAAGTCAAATTCAGGTAAAGGGAAGAAAGATGGAGATCAGAACATAGAGTCCCATGGGTAAAGATCCTGAGGTGTCTCAAGTCCCTTGTTGGAGAGGCCACCATGGAGAGAGTGAGTTTGGGAATGTGGTTAGATGGGGTCAGGGAGAAGTTCAACTGTGCTGAAAGGATGATATATAGGAGAGAATAGGTATGCCAGCTGGTATCTCCCTATTTCATCTGATTATTCTTGCTAGCTAGGTGCTAAGTTCAGTCCCTTCTATGCTAAATGAGGGAATGTAAGTGCCATAAACACTCTTTAAATGTTCGTGCCCTAAGGAAAAGCCCTGTTTACCTTATCCTAGTTATAACTGCTTGAATGCTACAAGGTAAACTAGAAGATTTGACTCATAATTAAAATCAATCAATCAATCAACATTTATTAAGTACTTACTCTATGCCAGACACTATACTAGGTGCTGGGTATACAAAGACAAAAACAAAAGGTTCTACCTTCAATAAAGCTTACATTCTACCAGATAGTGATCCATGAATGTCTGCAGTAGCATCATACAAAGGACATCCAGGGAGGCTGACAATGCAATGCAGATACCCTTAGCAGAGCCCTAGGAACCAGCAGGCTCTCTAGGAAGTAAGCATTTTGGGCTAAGTCACTGATATAAGACAGGACTTCTGCCAGCCTGGCCTTATGCACAACAGAAGGGAGGAAAAAGGTGACTGCTTCTAGAAATTCCACTTGTCATTTAAAGTCCTGTGTTGCCTAACTCCTCCCTGCCTTTTGAGCCTTATTATACATTACACTCCTTCATTAACTTTACAATCTAGCCAAACTGGCCGTTTTGGTTCTCCTCGCCTGTGACATGCCATCATCATATTTGGAATGCACACCCTTCTCACCCACACTTCTTAGAATCCCTCTTCTTCTAAAGAGAGATTTAGGCTTCATCACCTTTATACTCTTTCTTTCTACCTATCCGTATTCACCACTTAAATGTCTCCTATGTAAGGCCCTTCCTGATCCCTCCTCCAAGCTTCAGGTACCTCCTTTTACACACCTCAATAACCTTGTATTTGTTTGGGGGTATATTGATTTATGTATTCATTGGTTCCTCCAATAGAATATAAGTTTCTGGAGGGCTGGGACTGTTTCATTTTTGTCTCTGCCATCTTCAGGGTCTATTACAGTAACTGACACATGGTAAGTGTTTAGTAAATGTTTGTTAATTAATTGCAAAATTTAAGTTCGAACCTAATCTTAAACTGAAATAATAGCCAGTAAAAGGTAAGACTCAAAAAGTCTTTTCCTGATTTTTAAAAGTATTACTTTAGTTGTTCTTGCTTAGATTAGGGATCTTGCTTTCTCTGTTTTTAAATTTAAGAGACAGGTTGAAGGTAGAAAGACAAAAAGGAGACTGATTACTCATGTAACCCTGTACAAGTTTCTCTTCTCACTGGACTCGCCTCATCCTCAATTCAATTAAGCAATCAATAAACATGTATCAAGATTATTGTGCCGCATGATACAATGTGCCCAGGCTGTGCTGGGTGCTAGAATTACAAAGACAAAAATGGAAAACAGTCCCTGTTCTCAAGGAGCCAGTCCAGTCTCTGACACATTGTAGAAGCTTAATAAATACTTGCTGATGGATTGAATTGGGGTTGAAAGAAGACAACCTTGTGAAAGTAGAAATATGTAATCTGCTGCTATCAGAATAACTATTCTCCCTTTTCTCTTTCTTCTTCCTATCCTCAATGCTCCTCCTCTCTTCTTCTAGCTGCATTCCATTTCTTGTTCTAATGTTTCTTCTACTGTTGCCCAGATAGTCTTTCCTTGAGTGGTGGTGGAAAGATAGAAATAATAATTATTGTCATTATTATATCAGTATCAATTTATACTCACTTTGAAGTTTACAAATCTCATAATGCTTCTCGGAGGTTGGTGGTACAAACAATATTCCCATTTTACAGATGAGAAAAATGGAGTTCAGAGATAATAAATGATTTGGCCAGCCCCATACAGCTGAGAATTATTAGAGGCAGAACTGGAAGTCAAGTCCCCTGACTACACATGAATTACTAAAGCATCAACATAACAGAAGTTAAATGATTTCAAGTTCACCTAGTTCTGCTTAAAAATACTGGGGGAATGCTTTAGTTTGCAGTTTCTTTCTCAAATATGTTTTAATGTTTAATCTGTGTCTCATCTAATCTTCCTACAGTTAGGAAGCCATTGAGATCCTACCCATATCCTCCTGACCTCTATAGACACACAGGAACAGACACAGATACAGACACAGACACAGACACAGACACAGACACAGACACACAGACACAGACACAGACACAGACACAGACACACAGACACAGACACAGACACACAGACACAGACACAGATACAGACACAGACACACAGACACAGACACAGACACAGACACACAGACACACAGACACACACACACACACACACACACACACACCCCAATCTGATCTCTGCCCCTGAGCCCCAACCTTTGTGGATGCTTCTTCTGCTGCCTTCTAAACTTGAGGCCAGGGAGTATGTTTAGTCAGTGTTTAAGAGATCAATCAATCAATTAATCAATCAGTCATCAGACAACAAGTATGTAATTGCTGTTAGATTCTCACTGATATATTTAGGCTTCACCACCTTTATACTCTCTTTGTTTCTTTCCATCTATCTATATCCTACTGTGAGAAATAATTAATCTGGATGCCTACTCTCTTCCAATCAGTATTAATCAGTATGACATTCTACATAAATCATATAGGGGTAGATAGATTCTCAAATTCTAATGTAATACTCACTATCAGTTTACCAAGTTATAAGGTTCATTTGTGCGACCATGAGAATGCTGACAAAGCTTTCTCCATCCTGTTCTACTCAAATTCCATGTCCAAACTCAGCAGGGGTGGGATGCTTTGATGCTTTGGAAAGTCCCCCAATTTATTTGTTCACTTCTGGACCATTCTCTCTTGTTCAACATGAGTAGGTGTCCATCTCATGACTATCTTATGACCATTTAGTTAGATGGCCCATGCTCCACCCAACCTTTGACACTCCTAATATATCATTTTGGCCCCCCAAGAACAAGATCTATCAGCCAGTGAGAGTCTGTGTTTTGCCATGTATCTTTTGCATATTTGGGTATCAAACCCTACAAAAACAATGTACTAGAAGAAAAGGTCATCTCAGATCTTGAGGAAGATCTGAAGTCTACTTCAGAGGGGGCATGGTCCCCTCTAATGAAGTGCCATTGGCTCAGAGCTCTGCCTCAGGCTCCTTTCTTGTATGTTGGACAATTTTAATCCCCACACTACCCATTATTCCAGGCCAAGCTTCAGTTCCTACTTGCCATGGTCTGTACTGGGGCAGGGGCACTGTTGGACTAGATGATGTCTAAGGCCTCTACTAGTTCTAAACTGCTCTATCTTATGATCTCTTTTCTTTATGGACTTCTGCTGCACTTAACGTCAATGCCACTAGTTCCTTCTTTGTTGGTTTATTTTTTCCTCTCCTATAACATGAAAAAGTGCACAGTTTCTGGCATATAGTAGGCACTTAATAAGTCTATATTGACTGACTGAGTTGGATTATTATCATATTTTTAGGTTCTTCTAGTGCTGAACTAAATCACTTGGTTTTGTCTCTTAAACAAGAATGTAAGATCCTTGACAGCAATAGAAACCTCATCTTATGCTACATTTATATCCTCCTCAGGAACCAGCATAGTGCTGGGTACCTGAATGGTCCTTAATAAATAACTAATTTCTCTTTTCTCTTTCCACTCCCTACCCTCAATGTTTCTCCTCTTTTCCCCGTTTCATTCCACTGATGAAATGATTAATAGCTACTGACCTATAGAGTACTCTATTTCTACCCTTCAGAGGTCTAATCCTTTCTCAGTCAGGATACTAAAGGCCTGAAGTCTGTGTTACATGAAGATTGGTTGAAAGAATAATCCTAAAGGGATTAGATTATTAGATTATTCCTTGAGAATAACCCTAAATAATAGAAGATTTAAGGGAGAAATTACAGCTATCTTTGGATATTTGAAAGACTGCTATGTGGAAAAGGGATGATTTATTCTGATTGGCCCCTGGAGAGCAGAACCAGTGAAATGGGTGGAAATTGCAAAGCGGTGTGGGACATGAGTGGAAACCACACCATAATATACCTGGCAAATAATTATCTAACATTTACTTGGAGACCCCCAGTAAAGTGGAACCTGTGGTAGCCCATCCCACTTTTGGACAGTTCATGATATTAGGAATCCCCCCCTCCATAAAACCTTTAGGGTCCATACAACTCTAGGTTCTATAGTTGATTTCAGAGAGGGATTGTGGAATCCATAAAGTTTGTCAAAAGCCCTTTAGGTCAAAATTTTCTGTCTTCTCTTTCTTTTAGGCAAGCCACATAAATATACATGTCAACAGAAAGGAGTACACTCAACTAAGGGCTGAAAGTCCTTTTAGACCTGGGTCCACCACTGATATGAGAGTTGAGTTTTGGAATTTCTTCCTGGAAGGGACATTAGAGCTCATTCAACCTAACCACCTATGTCTACAGATAAAGGTGCTGAGGTCCAGAAGTAAAAGATTTGTTTTGCCTCTGTATCCTCAATACCTACCATAATGCCTTGCTTAATAAATGCTTGTTTTATTAAAAGTGACTTGCTCAGAAACTTAAATCCATGTCCTTTGACTTTAATATTCAATCCAATATTCTTGTATGCCACCAATTCTCAATGTCATCAGGTTTATGGGTTTTAAAAAAGAAGCATAATATGAAGAAGCTAATAAAAGAAATTTATCCTGATTTTTAACCTGACATGAGATATTTCAAATAACTTTGGGATCCCTCTGGCAATGTGACTAAAGTGCTATTATGATTACTGTGTTTAACTGAGTTAAGTTACCAGTCCTGACAGAGCCAATGATACTGGCAGTTTGAAAAAAATTGAAATTTAACAAACAATTATTGACCACCTAGTCATGTGCCCAGCACTTGCACTAGGGATAGAGACCAAACAAACAAAAGCAGTTTCTCAAGGATCCTACATTCAACAACAAGAGAAGTATTTTACATGGACACAGATATGTAAACAAAAGGTTAATCTGAAGGGAAAAAAACTGGTGCTAGCAACTAGGGGAATCAAAAAAGGCTGCACAAAGGAAAAAGTATTTCAACTCAGTTTTTAAGAAAGATGAGGATTGCAGGTACAGGGGACAGCATGTGTCAAGGAAGGTAAGAAGAAGACAGAATTTTGAATATGGAGAACAGTTATTAGTTCTGGTTAGATAGAAGAGTGAATGAATAGGAGTATTATCAAAATAATGCAAGAACCAGATTGTAGAAAGCTTGAAATTGCCAGACTGAGGAGTTTTTATTTAATAACAGAAGCAGTAGGGAGTCACTAAAGATCTTTGAGCAGGAGGGTGACATGGGCAGACCTAAACCTAAGGAAGATTATTTTGACAGTTGTATAGAGAATGGATTGGAGAGGAAAAAGGCTAGAAGGCAGAACACCAATTAGGAAAAGGTCTCAATAGTCCAAATGTGTGATGATGATCTAAACCAGGGTATCAGCAGTAGGAATGGAGAGAAGGGGATAGATGCAAGAAACATTGTATGGATAGGATCGATAAGATTTGGCAATTGGACGGGGGTAAGATTGAGAGCTAGGACTCAGTCAGGGATAACTTTCAGGCTGGGAGCTTGGGTGACTAAAAAGGCTGGTGGTATGGTCAAAAGAAAGAGAGAAATTTGGAAGAACAGGTTGGAGGAGGGGGAAGGTAGGAATAATTAGATTCATTTTGGACATGTAGAATTTAAGTTGTCTGTAGGACAGACAGGTTGAGATCTCCAGCAGGAAGTTGTTGATGTGATACTAATGTTCAGGAGAGAGATTAAGGTGGACATAAAGATTTTTTTTAATCATCTGCATAAAGATAATTGAACCCATGAGAACTGATGAAATTACCAGGAAAAGGAGTGTAGAGAGAGGAGGGGCTAAGAAAGAGTCTTGGAGGATGCCCATACTAAGGGGGTTAGAAACAGATAATTATACAAGAAGGAAAACACAGAAGGAACAATCTTAGTCTGACATTGAAGGAAAAAGAATAGTAGAGAATCAAGGAGAAAGCAGAATTGAGTAGAAAGAAAACCAAGAGAGAGGCAGTATCATGGAAACCAAAGGAAGAGAGATTAATCAAGGGAAAAGGGTGGTTAGTATCAAAAACTGGAGAGAAAATACCAGGAGAATGAGCATGAAGAAAGGAAAACAAAAGCTTTTTCACATCTATGCATAGTCAGTCAAAATAAGTTGCTTCATTGTATGTTTCCCCAAAAAATGCCTCATTGTGCCACTTAAGTCAAGATGTGGGTATTGTGTTTCATCACTGGACCATTGTAATCATAACTAATCATTATGATAATCAGAATTTTTAATGCAGATAAAGCACTTTGCAAACTTTTTTAATGTAACATTTTATTTTTCCACAATTACATGTTAATACTATTTTAAACATTTTTTTAAGTTTTGAGTTCCAAATTCTATCCCTCCTTCCCTCTGTCCCCTTTTCCCTCCCTGAGATGACAAGTAATCCATTATACTTTATACATGTGCAATCATGTAAAACATTTCCATATTAGTCATTTTATATAAGAAGACTCAAAACTTCTGGGAGCCAAGATGGCAGAGTAAGATGTAAGTTGCTGTTGTTCTTCCATATTCACCTCCAACTAACCATAAAATAGCGCCCCAGAACAAATCCTGGAACAGCAGGGTCAGCAAAAAGAGAGCAGAGTTGCCTTTTAACCCAGCAGACTTAAAGGAACAGCAAAGAAGGTCCACCTCACTCATGTAAAAGGGAAGCTCATCCTAGGATATGAAGTGTCCCAACAAGCCAGTAGCAAGCCCCACCTCAGCAAAACAACAGGAGATTCTAAGCCCCAGGGTGGTGCAATAGGCAAACACCACTACCAGGACCCTACCATGTGCCTCAGCCTAGCCAGGGGAACCAGCAGACTCCAGTTCAAGAACCACCACTTGCTTCAGGACAGCCCCAGAGGAGGCAGGTATCCCACCATCAGCTGGACCTCTCTGTGCTTCAATGTACCCCAGGGAAATGCAATAAAAAAAACCACTTGGCTTCAGCACATGGCAGATACCACCATTAGGACCCCAGCTCAGCATCAGGTAAGCTGCCAGACCTCTACAGCCTACAGCAGTGCCATCCACTCCCCACCCCATCCCCTCAATACAGCACAAGTTGTGTGGGACCCCCCTGGGCCTCAGGGCAACATCAGTGCAGCACCAGGTAAACAGCCAGGGTTTGTAGCCACTGGTACAAGAAGCCTGAGACAGAGCCCCTTCTACCCTAGGAGTAGAGATCAAATTTAAAAGAAAGGAAAAATGTCCCCCAAATGAGCAAACAACAACAACAACAACAAAATAATCTGACCATAAAAAGTTATTATGGGGACAGGGAAGACCAAGACACCAACTCAGAAGAGGATAACAATGTCCAAACACCTATGGGCAAAACCCCAAAGAAAAATGGGAAGTGAGGTCAAGCCCAAAAAGAACTCATGGAAGAGCTCAAAAAGGAGTTAAAAAATGATACAAGTGAGTAGAAGAAAAATTGGAGGAACAAAATTAGGTTGATGCAAGAGAATTATGAAAAAAAATTTGGAAAACTGCTTTAAAAGTAGAATTGGTCAAATGGAAAAGAAGTTACAAAAATCCACTGAAGAAAACAACTTCTTAAATAGTACAATTAGCCAAATGGAAAAGAAAATACAAAAATTAATTGAGGAAAATGGCACCTTAAAAGTTAGAATTGGGCAAGTGGAAGCTAATGTCTCTATGAGACAGCAAGAACCAATTTTTTTAACAGCAAAAAAATGTAAAATGCCTCATGGGAAAAACAACTGACCCAGAAAATAGATCCAGGAGAGACAATATCAGAATCATTGGGCTACCTAAAAGTCATAATTAAAAGGAGGACCTGGACAACATCTTTCAAGAACTATCAAGGAAAGCTGCCCTGATGTCCTGGAACCAGAGGGCAAGAAAGGCATCAAAAGAACCCACCAATCACCTCAGAAAAGAGATCCCAAAATTAAAAACCCAAAGGCACATTATAGTCAAATTATAGAACTATCAAGTCAAATAAAAAATATTACAAGTGGCCAGAAAGAAACAATTAAAATATTGGGGAAATTGCAATCAGGAACACATAGGACTTGGCAGCTGCAACATTAAAGGATTGGAGGTCATGGAACATGATATTTCAGGGGGCAAAAGTGCTAGGACTACAACCAAGCATCACTTTACCCAGCAAGATTAAGGATAATACATCAAGGGGAAAAAGAGTTATTCAATGAAATAGAAGGATGTCAAGCCTTCATAAAAAGACCAGAACAAAACCAAAAATTTTACCTCCAATGTTAAGACTGAAGAGAAACATAAAGAGATTTTTAAAGGGGGGGGGGGAAGAGAAAACATAAGGGATTCAATAGAGCTAAATTGTTTACATTCTTACACCAGAAGATGATACTTGTAACTCTTAAAAATTGTATCACTAACAGTACAGATAGAAGGAATATACTTAGAGGGTATAGGTATAAGGTGAATTTGAGGGAATGACATAAAAAAACAACTAAGGGATGAGAAAGAGGAGTACAATGGGTATAGAAGGAAGGGAGAGGTAGAATGGGGGTAAATTACCTCACATGATGAGATAAGAAAGACCTATTACAATGGAAGGAAAGATGGGGGAGGGGAGAGAAGGGCCACTGCTTGAACGACCACTTACTTTCATCAGTATTAGCTCAAAGAGGGAATAATGTGCACAATAACTTGAATATAGAAATCTATTTTACCTAACAGGGAAGTAGGAGGAGAGGAGATAAGTAAAGGAGAGGAGGACTAGCAGAAGGGAGGGCAGATCAGGGGAGGTGGTAGACAGAAGCAAAACACTGGTGAGGTGGGAAAAAGTGAAAGGAGAGAGAGGACAAACAAGAGGAAGAATGGGATGGAGGGAAATACATAGGTAGTAATCATAACTGTGAATGGGAATGGGAATGAACTCTCCCATAAAAATGAAAGTGAATAGCAGAGTGGATCAAAAACCAGAATCCTACAAAATGATGCTTTCAAGAAATATACTTGAAGCAAAGACACACACAGAGAAAAGGTAAGGAGCTGGAGCAGAATCTATTATGCTTTAGCTGAAGTAAAAAACAACAACAACAACAACAACAGGGGTAGCAATCCTGATATTAGACAAAGTAAAAGCAAACATAGACCTAATTTAAAGAGGTAAGGAAGGAAACTACATCTTGCTAAAAGGTACCATAGACAACAAAATAATCAAATTAGAAGAGCAAGGAATAGTTTACCTGTCAGATCTATGGAGAGGGGAAGAATTAATGGCCAAACAAGAGATAGAGAACACTATGAAATGTGGAAAAAATAATTTTGGTCATATTAAATTTTAAAACATTTGTACAAACAAAAACCAAGGCAACCAAAATTAGAAGGAAATCAGAAAGCCAGGGAAACAATCTTTAGAGCAAGTGTTTCTGATAACAACCTCATTTCTCAAAAATGTACAGAACTGAGTCAAATTTATGAGAATACAGGCCTAATTGATAAATGACCAAAGGATATGAACAGATAGCTTTCAGATGAAGAAATCAAAGCTATGTATACGCATATGAAGAAGTGCTCTAAATCATTTTTGATTAGAGAAATGCAAATTAAAACAACTCTGAAATACCAACTCATATCAATCAGATTGGCTAATATTACAGAAAAGGAAAACGATAAATGTTGGAGAGGATGTGGGAAAACTGGGGCACCAACACATTGTTAGTGGAGTTGAGAACTCACCGATTTGAAACTATGCCCAAAGGGCAACTAAAATGTGCATACCCTTTGATCCAACAATGCCATTCCTAGGTCTATATCCCAAAAAGATCATATAAAGGATAAAAGGAAGCAAAATATTGGAAACTGAAGGGATACCTATCAATTAGGGAATGGATGAATAAGCTGTGATATATGAATGTAATGGAAAACTGTTGTGCAATAAGAAATGATGAGAGAGATTTCAGAAAAACCTGGGAAGACTTGTACAGATTGATGCAAAGTGAAACGAGTGGAACCAAGAAAACACTATCCATAGTATTAGCACCATGGTGTTATGATCAATTATGAATGACTCAGATTTTCTCAGCAATACAATGATCCAAGACAAGTATGAAGGACTCATGACAGAAAATGCTATCCACATCCAGATAAAGAACTGATGGACTCTGAATGCAGATCAAAGCGAATTTTTTTTCACTTACTTTATCCTTTCTGGTGGATTTTTTTCCCTTTTGATCTGTTCCTTCTTTCACAACTTTGATGAATATGGAAATATATTTTACATGATAGCATATGTATAAACCGTATCAAACTGCCTACCATTTTCACAAGAGTGGTGGGGAGGGAGAGAGAAAGAAAAATTTGGAACTCAAATCTTGTAAAAATGAATGCTAAAAATTTTCTTGATATATAATTGTGGGAAAAAATACTATTTAAAGCAAAAAAGAAGACTTGAATTTTTTAAGAAACGAAAGAAAGAAAGTGAAAAATAACATGCTTCAGTCTGCATTGAGACAATATCAGTTCTTTTTCTGGAGGCAGATAGCATGCTTCATCATGAATCCTTTGGGATTGTCTTGGATCATTGTATCACTGAGAATAGCTAAGTCATTCACAGTTTCATCATACAAGATTGCTGTTACTGTGTATAACATTCTCCTGGTTCTGCTCACTTCATTTGCATCAGTTCATTTCTTTCCAGGTTTTTCTGAAATCATCCTGCTTTTTATTTCTTATAGCACAATAATATTCCATCACAATCATATACCACAGCTTGTTTAGCCATCTCCTAGTTAATGGGCATCCTCTTGATTTCCAATTCTTAGCCACCGCAAAAAGAGCTGCTATAAATATTTTTGTACAAAGAGGGTCCTTTTCCCTCTTTCTTTTGTGTCTTTAGGATATAGAACTAGCAGCAGTATTGCTGGGTCAAATGGTAAATACAGTTTTATAGCCCTTTGGGCATAGTTCTAAATTGCTCTACAGAATGGTTGGATCAGTTCACAACTCTGCCAACAGTTCATTAGTTGAGCAAAAATTCTTAAAGATTTCAAATTGTTTTACATTGTTGTTGCTATTGTTCTCTGGCTTCTCACTTCACTCTGCATCAGTTTTTACAAGTCTTCCCAGGTTTCTCTGAAACTAAACTTCTTGCCATTTTTTATGGCACAGTAGTATTCTACCATATTCACACACCATAATTTGTAAAGCTATTTGCTTTTGATTAACAACCCACTTAGTTTCCACTTCTTTTCTACTAAAAAAGAGTTACTCCAAATATTTTTTTTACATATGGGTCCTTTTCCTCTTTCTTTGTATTTTTTGGGATATAAAGCTAGTGGTGGCATTGCTAAGTCAAAGGTTGTGTAGAATTTAGTAACTTTTGAGGCATAGTTCCAAATTGCTTTTGATAATGGCCTGCCTAATTCATAGCTCCACTAACAGTACATTAATGGGCCTGTTTTCCCATAGCCACTCTAACACGTGTTAACTTAACCAATCATATTTATATGAAATAAAACATCAGAATCACTTTAATGTGCATACCTATAATTATTAGTGATTTGGAGTATTTTTTCATATAGTTTTGGAAAGTTGAGGTTTCTTCTTTACAAAATAGCCTGAGGGCACCTAGGTGGTGCAGTGAATAGAGCACTGGCCCTAGAGTCAGGAGGACCTGAGCTCAAATCCAGCCTCAGACACTTAATACTTACTATCTGTATAACCTTGGGCAAGTCACTTAACCCAAATTGCCCTGCCTTCCCCCCTCCAAAAAGACCCAAAAAAAAGTCCAAAAAAGAAAATAATCTGGTCATACCCTTTGATCATTTATCAATTGGGGGAATTGATCTAATTCTTACAGATTAGGATCAGTTCCTTATATATCTTTGACACTGGATTGTCATTAGCAAAATTTGATGCAAAGTTGGTTTTTTTCCCTCTAATTAATTGTTTCATCTCTAATTTTAGCTTGTATTGGTATGATTTGTACAAAACTTTTTTAGTATGGTGTAATCAAAATTGTCCATTTTATCTTCTATGATCTTCTTCATCCCTTGTTTGGTAATAAACTGTTCCCCTCTCTATAGATCTGAAAGATAATTTCTTTTCCTTTAATTTGTTTAAAATGCCACCCTTAATGTCTAAGTTATGTATCTATTTGGAGTTTATTTTGGCATATGATGTGAGATGTTGGTTTGTACCAACTTTCTGCCAGACTCTTTTCCAATTTACCCAGCAGTTTTTTTGAAAGAAAGTTCTTAACTTCAGTAGCTTAAGTCTTTGCATTTATCAAACACTAGGCTACCATATTCATTTGCTTCTGTATGTTGAGTTGCTAATCTGTTCCCCTAATAGACCTCTCTATTTCTTAGCCAGTATCAAATTATTTTGATGATGATTGCTTTGTAGTATAGTTTAAAAACTGGTACAACTAGGCCTCCACTTTCCCAATTTTTTCACATTTTCTCTTGAGATTCTTGACCTTTTATTTCTCCAGATGAATTTCATTATTGTTTTTTCTAGCTCTATAAAGCAATCCTTTGGCAGTTTGATTGATACGAAATTGAATAAGTAAATTAAAGGCTATCAGATTTAGCAGTAACCTTTAAAAGAGCAGTTTCATTACAGAGGTAGAGTTAGAATCCAGACTACAAAGGAGTATGTGGTAAAGAAGTAGACGCAGTCAGTAAAGAAAACTCTAGGAGTTTAGCAATACAAAGAGAAAGATATTGAATTGAACAATAGTTTGAAGAAATACCAGGGCAAAATTGAGGTGGCCCGGGGGGAGGGAAGAAATTGTGCGTATTTGTATACATTCATAAAGAAAAATTGAAGACTATACAAAAAGTTGTAATGATTAAAAAATGAGAAGGACAGGATGGGACCAAAGGCACAAATGAACAACTGGCCACAGCAAGGAATTTTATGAGAGAGTTGGTTGAAATGATGATCTCTACAATCTCTTCTATTTGGAGATTCTATGATCCCATGACATGTGAACATACCATTCATATAGAAGGCTGCACAATGCTCGACTTGAGGTCTTTCTAAAAAGTCATCATATTGTCCTGACTTGATGGCAACTACTGGTGATGGGCATGGAAAGTGTCTGAATCAACATCTCTTCCCTACCAACTCCTTTCTTCCTCCCCGTAATGGTAACGGAATTTAAAGATCCCCCTCTGTTGGTTTGGTTTTTGGGCTGACTGTTAAAACCCAGAGCTTATGAATCCCACTTGTGGGATGGACTTGTTGACTTGAAGAGAGAGAGCTGACCTGGGAGGAGCCATGAATTTGGAGAAAAGGCCAAGCAGAGAAGGCCCAAGCAGAGAGAAGGCCCAAGTGGAAGAGGCCAGAAGGACTTTTGGGAACTGCCACCTGGAGCTGCCAGGAACAGGCCTGGCTGTGATGCCAGTATTTTGTCTGTCTGTTTTGATGTTGTTTTGCCAGATTCACCTGCTGGTGAAGGACAGTGCTGCTGTTGTAGAGGTCCTGGAACCTGGCTGTTGGTTCAAAAGCCCTGAAGGAAGATGTTCTTGTATGTTTACAGAAATCCTAGAAGAGGACCTTGCTGATGTTTTCAGGGGTTCTGGTACTATTCTGCAGGCAGAGAGTGACTTGATGAGGACACTGGCAATGGCTTTTGTTGAGCCTTGTCTCCCCAGGAACTGAGATTGCTGAGAGCCT
>JAQQSW010003469.1:0-14685 GCA_028646575.1 Pseudocheirus occidentalis | reverse complement strand
AGCTGCGGGACCTTGCTGCTTCTACGCCACCATCTTGGCTTTGCCCCTGGAACCAGATAAAGGGATTTAAGAATTTTTTGAACATAGAGATGGTACATTTATGAATGATGGTGAGATCAAGAGCATGACAATTTTTGTTCAGGGTTGAATTGAGGTGCAAATTGGGAGATGAGTAGGTTGAGAAACTGAATGTTTAGAGTATTTGAGGAAGAGTCAATATGAATACTGAAGTCCATCAGTATGAGAGCAGAGAAGTTGGGGAGAAGGAGCCAGGTAGCATGGCCTAGAATTGACAATGGAGAACAAGAAGTATTGCAGCTCTGCTACTTAGACCAATGAGTGAGCTGAGGAGAATGAGTGAAGGTGTGGTCACTACTATAAAGAGTGGCCAGCGAGGCTGCGGCATTGGAGGTAGCCAAGTTTCAGTAAGATTTATTAGATGGAAGGAGGAGGAGAGGAAAAAATATCAGATTGAGAGAAGTTTGTTGCTTGTGGATCAGGCATTCCAAAGGATGAGGTGAATGGGTTGGGTGGAGTGAGGGTGAAATTTTTGAGTGGGAAGGATAAAGACAATGGAAATAAGGAATTGGGTGGTAGAAGGTGTAGAGGGGAGTGACAAATACCAGGTGGAGGGACTGACCAAAGGAGAAGTTCAGACTCAGGAAAGGAAGAAATCACCAAAGGTTGATATATTAAATTGAAAGAGGACTGGGGAAAGAGCAGAGGGCTCTCAGGTAGTGCGTACACACACACACACACACACACACACACACACACTACCCCTTTATTATTCTCCTGTCCCTAGAAATCAATTTAAGCCTTTCTTGAAAAAATTTGAGTAATATCATAATTTTCTTTCTATGGCTCAAAGGTGACTTTTCTTTGCATAGTTTTCTCATCTCATAATCCTATCATAATTCCTATTTGTATCCCAGGTAAGTTGTGATGCTGCAGCTTGCCTTCATATTGGACTTTTTTCCATTGGATGGCTAAAGTAAATGCTTCATATGGAATAATAATTCATTTCAGAAAGTGATTACTTTCGTGATTCAGGTTTAGCTGTGAGTTTCCTCTTTCAAGAGAACAAAGCATATGCACTTGTTTTACTACGTCATTAAAGGTTTTATGGTGGTTTTCTTTAGAATAACTGTTTAAAATAAGAAGCAATGTTGCCTTAGGTATCCCTTTTTACAAGGTTAAAGTCAGTTCCACCCATTCAAAGTATATCTTCATTATGACGTTTTATCAATATTTTTTTTGTCCCAAATGTTAACAATTCTTCCCCATCTTCATCCACCCAACATATGTTCTATGGGTTGTATTATGATATTGAGGTATAGTTGTTAGAATGTTGGACCTGGAGTCAAGAAGGCCCAGTTTCAAATCCAACCTGATTCATTTAAATCATAATAACATTAGGTGTTTATTATGTTTGCTGATTTAAAAAAATAACATTTTATTTTTTCCTCAGTTATATGTAAAAACAATTTTAACATTCTTTTTTCAAATTTTGAATTCCAAATTCTCTTCCTCCTCATTGAGACATAGGTTACGCATGTGTAGTCATGTAAAATGTATTTCCATATAAGTCATTCTGTGAAAGAAAAACAGCCAGAAAAAGAACAATAATGTGTTCGTTGATTATGGGGGAAAACCCAGCTACTCAATTTGGGAGAGCGAAAAACCTCCTTAGAGGTTCTTGTCCTTCAAAGCTGGCTCTCATCTATTTGCCAAAATTATTCAAGATTCCTTAAAAGATACAGTAGTGATGATTGTTTGATCTTTAATATTAAACGAGGGGGGTGGGGGGAAACAGGGTAGCGTATTTTTTTTTCCTCCAAGATATTTATCATTATTGTGGTGGATATCCAGTACAGAGACCAAGCCAAAGAATTTGTCTAGATGTTCCTGTTTGTAGGTGATGATATCTTTTGAATCAAGTTCTGGATCATGGGAAGAGCCTCCTGGATAAATTCTGTAACTACTTCAAAGTGTCTGACAACTTGGGCATTCACACAGGAAAATCCAAGTATGTGAAAAAAGAATGTATGTGGTCCACATTTTGACATGCAGTAGATTGGACATCTTTACAATTCATCTATCAGTATAAGTCAGGCTTGGAATTAAATATGAAGGGGGTAATAGGTTGGATTGTCTTTGAGAAATTACAAAGTTCCTTTAATGATTTCAAACTACTCTCACTATTGAAGACCCATTTTTTCATACCAATATTTTACTATGATTGTTATATAGCTTTGAGGCATGAAATACCAAGGGCCATGAAGAATTAAAAGTTAGCAACACATTGAGCAACTAGGTGGTCCAGTGGATAGAGTGCAATGCCTGGAGTCAGGAAGATCTGCGTTCAAATCCACTCTCAGACAGTTAGTAACTCACTTAACCCTGTTTGCTTCAGTTTCCTCATCAGAAAATGTGCTGGACAAGGAAATGGCGAACCACTCCAGTGTCTTTGCCAAAAAAAACTCTAGATAGGGTGACAAAGAGACATAATTGAAAAACAACTGAACCACAATAATAACAAATTCATGAAGGGCAATGGAAAAGAGTATGGCAGGTGTATGCAAGCTTCAGTGTGTAATTAGCAAAGAATTTAAGAGAAGAGTCGACATGAAGATTATCGTAAGGGAAATGTGGGATCAAAAATAAAATGAAAATACGGCCTGGTTTTGTGGTCAGAGAAATGGTAATTTGTAGAAGGTGTACACACTCAGCTGACATTTTCATCATAATGGCAAGAGAAATGGAGGAAGCCCCAAGCCTATTGGGTTGATCCCCTGTGAATGAATGGGAAGAAGTGGACAAGAGCAGGGATATGCTGGAGCCAGTTGAAAAGGGGAGCCAATTGGGGCAGCTAGGTGGCACAGTAAATAGAGCACCAGTTCTGGAGTCAGGAAGACCTGAGTTCAAATCCAGCTTCAAACACTTGACACTTAAATAGCTGTGTGACCTTGGGAAAGTCACTTAACCTCAGTTGCCTTGCCTACTCCTCCCCCACCCAAAAAGAGAGCCAATGGTAAAATTTGCAATATGAGCACTTACACCTCAGAAATGGGCAAATGCTACAAATGAAGGTTTGATTTATTGTTCTGCTGATTTTTGGAATTTATAAAGTGATGGAGAAAAATGTTAATAATGAAGTGCAAAAGTATGCTGTTTATACATTTTTTGTTTATTTATTTGGAGAGACAGTTGTTAAATAATAACTAACATACCACTGGATAAGACTAAGAGAGGAGTGGCCATACTGAAGGGACTGCCCAACTTTGTGGGATCATAGGGCATTTTGTGGGTTTAAATTAGTTCCAAAAACTGTTTTGGGGGATGGAGATAGAAAGACAAAAACCTGAAAATTTTGAACTCCTCAAAAAATAAAAAAAAACTTACTAGATTCTAAGCTCCTTGAGGGCAGGAACTATCTTTTTCCTTTCTTTGTGCATAACCTCAGCACATAACATAGTGTCTGGCAGATGATAGATGTTTAGTAAATGTTTATTGAATGACTTATTGGTAACTAAAGTCAAACAGTCCCCATTCACCAGGATTTTTCTTCTTAATTGGGAGAAATGACATATTAATATTAAATACATAAGTACAAAATAGATACAGAACAGTCTGTGCAACCCTGAAAATGTCATTTAATCTCTCCGAGACTCAATTTATTTCTGTGTAAAATGAGAAGCATAACAAAACCTACTCACAGAGTTATTGTGATGATAAAGTAAGCTAATGTATGTAAAGCACTTCATAAGTGCCACTAAACCAATTATTATTATGATTACTGCTGTTACAATTACCATTATTATTATACTGAATGGGAACCAGGGATTTTTTCCCCTCACTGGATTGAAATAACAAAAATAGACAAGTGAACTTTCTGGATTTTCAATTCCCATGCCCAACCCCTTTTTCCTAATAACAAAGGACATTATTTTCTCTTGATTATGTTTACATGTCTTTGTGCAGGCTTTTTGTCCCATATTTCCCATAATTAACCACATTGTCTGGAGGTTATAAGCTGCGGTTAGTTACTGGGGTGACTTGGATTTTCTTTTCCAATTCTTCTCCTCCTGGTGTATATTACTGATTCAAACGGGCTCTGGGCAATTTTCACTGTCTTCCAGCCACACCAAGTCACAGGCCTGTTTGTTCTTTCTTTCACTTCAGAACTGGGAAATGATAAATGAGCCACTCTCCAAGTGGTGGAGTAGAATGTCTCTGACCTTGATTTCGCAGTCAGTTCTCTCTCTGCATTGTATGTCAGAAATACGGCTCCATCCCTTTTTTGGGCTTTTGAGATGTCCGTTAGTGTTTTATTCTCTCTATTTTCATGTTCTTCGTCATTAAGGCCAGTTTCTTCTATGATTGTTTACCATTGTTTAGCACTAATGTGGGCCTCTTAGAATAAAGATCAAGCAATCACTAGACTTGACTTTTGTGCGGTGCCATTTATTAGCACAGGAATATCTGTATATGTGTGTGTGCCGGCTTATTGTAGGGGAATTGAATGTGTGTGTGTGTGTGTGTGTGTGTTCCACTTCAGAAAAAAATACTGAAAGCTCTCTTTACCCATTATCCAGCCCTGAGGCAAAGCCATATTTTTCTTTTTTATTTCCAGAACTGTGAATAGGGTAGGGCAACTGAGTCTTGATGCTGGCCACCTCTAGTGCCCTGGGCCTATGGAGATGTGATTTGAATACAAACATTTAGCACAGGAGCTAGCTTAGAAGGAAAACAAGCAAACAACTAAGCTTGTCACCTAGATAGTAAAAATAACTAGTAAAAAGAGGAAGCTGTATTAACAAATTCTCCCCCCTCCTTATTTGAATTTAGTTTATATTCTTTTCACATTATGATTCACAAAGTTGATTTGAGGACCTGTTTTGTACTTTTTGTCTAGGTATCAAAATGCCTAGTGATGGAAGGTATATTTTCCTTTAACTTGGTCTTGATCAGGGGTTACCATCTCTTTTTAGAGTACTGTGCTGAAATTTTTATTCTTCCTCTTGAGGTATAATGGGAGAAATGAGAGGTAAAATAATCTTAGCTCTTGAAGGGGTCACTGGGAAATTGTTGCTGTATCATCTCTGATTGTGGAACAGGAAGTCCTGCTGCAGGGGTGGGGAGCCTGTGGCCTCAGGGCCACATGTGACCTCCTAGGTCTTTGGGTACATCTTTTTTTTTTCATTGACCTGTTTATTTACTTTTAGTTTACAAGATTCAGTTACACAATCCCTTGCGTTCAAATTTTCTTCCCTCCCTTCCTGCCCCCTCCCTCCATGGTGGCGTGCAATCATGTATAGGATCTGCAAATACTTTCACATCGTACCATAGTCTGGTTGTATAAAAGGGTTGTAACCAATGGAGTAAACGATGGGGAAAAAGAAAGAAAACCAAACATGAAAAAGAACTATAGCATGTAGATTGCTTCAGTCTCCATTTAAACTCCAGTCATTCTAGATCTTTCTCTGAATGTAGAGAAATAGAAATTTCTTCTTTCATCCTGAGACTTGTAGAGTTGTCTTATAGCTGTACGTTGCTGAGAAGAGTCCAGTTTATCAAGGCTGGTCATCACACATACAATGTGTCTGTGATTGTGTGCAAGATTTTCCTGGTTCTGCTCTTCTCATTTAGCATCAATTTGTATAAGCCTCCCCAGGTAATTATGAAGTCCATCTCTTTTTGGGTGCAACTTGTTGACTGAGTCCAAGTTTTGCAGAACAAATCCTTTTATTAAGGGGATTTGTTCTGTGACGTTTGGATTCAGTCAAAGGATTGCACTTGAGGACCTAGAGGTCCTTGAGGACGCAGGTACCCCACCCATGGGTTAGGGTTATTGCAAATTATGAGGGCTAATTTCCATAAAAAGTGGGATAAAGAACATGGCAGTCTGAATTATTAAAAATTGAGCCATATTTTCTCTTTGGAATGGATGCTAAAAGTTTCAGATTCCTAATCCACATGATGGCTAATGGAAAGTGAAATGGATGTACATCCCCTGTATCCCACTGAACGATTCACATCATCTTATCCATTCCAGAATGGAATGTTCACTAACAAATATCTTTTATACTATCTGTACACATGATAAACTATGCTTGTCCACAGGGTCTCTATCTTTTGTTTTGTTTTTCACTATTAATTCCTCCTCATGCAATCTTTTCTCCCATGTATATCCATTTATATGCATTGACTTTCATCTTTTTTCCTTCCTTTCACTCATCTAAATCTTGGCCAGTTACCATAAATCTCTATTTCTTTGTCGCTCTTTCTCCCTCTCTCTACTTTCCTCCCTAGCTTTCTTTTCCTCTTTTTTGTTTTGTTTATTTGTAAGCCAAAAAAAAACCTAACAAAAAACCAAAACCCCAATCCCAGCACCAAGTACAGCTAGTAATTATCCTGCTAATAATGTAACTCTGTCAAGGAAAGACGTATGCTTTTGAAGAGAAATGAGATTTAATAAATGATGGCATTCACCAACATTCTAGACAAATTAAAAAAAGTTTTATTAGATTTATCGTTTTTCTGTTTTGTTTAATTATTAGTATTATTTTATATTTTCATTTCAACTGTGCTCTATTTAAACAATGTGGTGGCTTAAATCTATCCTTGTAGACTCCCTGGGAATTTCATTTAAGATGAAAGTTTTCAATCTTTGCTTCACATGTGGATTATTAGCATAGGAATCTGGAGAATTAAGTGCATTTTCTTGAAGTCTTATGATCAACCTTGGGCAAGTGGATGGGGTTGGTGATGGAGGTTTAGAGCATGTCTCATGGGATCATTGGTAGAAATAGGGAAATTTGATAGCACCCAGAAAAGCAATGGAAGCAAGGGTTTGTAGTGGATACTGATCATGCTGGCTCTCCGTTCTTTTTCCCCACCTCAATACATGGGTTCCTAAGAAGTTAATCAAAACAAAAGTGGAGATAAACTAGATATATCTTCAAAGTAGTTTGTCTTAGAAAAATGAATTTATTGAGGATACTTGATTTCTAATATTGTTTCTAAGGGAAAATGTGATTTCCACATTTTTAGAATTCAGTTTGTTTGTAAATCAGGGACTTCATTGGTGCATAAGAAGAATGATACGTGTGTCAATTGAATGGTGCTGAAGATGAGAACTGAAGGAAGCCAAAGGCCAGGAGAGATCATAGTAGGCTGGGGTGGCCAGAAAAGACTGGGACCAAGATGGCGGGAGTCAAAATAAATCCCCAAAGTTTGAAAATATGGAGATCCAACCAAGGAATAGAGAGTATCCTAAATGAAGAAATATTGTAAGATTATTTAGACTGAGTAAGGATTATTTCATTTAATGTATTTGTATCCCAAGTTTGTAGGTTACTTAATAAATGTTAATGATAATGGTAATAAGTGCTTAGTAAATTTACTGACAAATCTATTAGAGTAATAAGTAGAGAAAGTATAAAATAATCATGGCCAATGGTGCTGATTTGATGCCAAATTATAGATAATTTTGAATCTTAGATGCTTGAAAATGAATTTGGATTGGTTTTATGAGAAATGAGAAGCACTTGAAGGTTGTTGAGCAAAAGTGTAACATTTTAAAAACAGCATTTAGGATAGTTCCTCTTCTTGTTGAGAGTAGGGTGTATTGTATGGGGTAAAGACTGGATGTAGTAGACAAGTTGGAAGGATTTTGCTATTACCACATTCTAGGAGACAGAACGGTCAATATAGGGGTGCAGAAAGAGTATAGCTACAGCTAATAACCCTGATGAACATAATTTCTCTTCTGGTTATACCACTGACTCATCTCCACACAAGTCTTTTGATTCCTGGAATGGAGAATTGAGGAGAATTCAGTATTAAATTGTGCAAATCAAGTTTCCTGAGATCTCAGCTCGCCAGTGCAGTGAAGGGCTAGACTATAATCATTCTGTGCTGTAAGCAGTGTGATATTCATAGGAATGAATGAGTCAACCAATAAACATGTATTACATATCTACTACATCTGGGCACTGTGCTAGGTTCTGGGGGCACAAGGACAAGAGTTAAATAGTCTGCTCTCAAGCAATTGATATTTTATTAGGCAAAGAAATAGAGATATTTAGTCATTATAAGTTCTGGGGAGCTACATACTGACTCCCAAGGTCACTGGCGACTAGGCTCCCCAGGAGGCATACTGCTGCATCTCCTTTCTGTTTTCTTGGGATACCTCTTAGGGATAAATTCTATTGACTTGAGCCTGCATTCTGGTGTCTTCTCTCCAATATCAATTTTCAGTTACTCTTAGCATCTCCCTTAAATCAATACCCTCTGGTAATTAGTACACCAGTGTCATTTAACCAGTTAAAATGAACTGACTTTTACAAAGGGTTATTTACTGGAAATATAGTAAGAATATAAGTATAAACTATTCCTCCCTGGGAAAAACATTTTAAAGTTAACTTGACTCTTATAAAACATTTGCCTTATCAAGGACACTTCCAAATTCAACATGACCAATGAACAGGATCACCGCTTTGTTTGCAGAACCCCAAATCTTGCCTGTGGGATTGATCTACTGCTGGGCTTGGGTCTTCTTTGCTCTTTGGTTTTATCTGTCTAACCTGGCTTAAATGGTCACAAATTGGGCACAGATTAGACCTCTGCCCTCCTGACATTTCCAAACTCACAAGGTCATAGCTTTCTCCCACATTTCTTTACCTAAAAGCAGTAAATACAAAGTCCCAAGAGGTAACATGAATTCACAGGCACCATTTTGACCCAGGTATGGAGGGCCTAATTCCTCTCTCTCTCTTTACCCAGAGGCTTACAGCGGGTGCTCCTTACTCACATAAGCCAGGTAGGAAAGGGGATGAGTTGACCCCCTGGGAGTCTTTTGGCTGTTTCCCATTTTCAGTTCAGCATTCAAGCAGAGAGGCTCATGCTCAAGAGCCAAGGAAGAAAGCACAGTCTGAGAAAACTCCAGGATTTTGAGTCGGCTTCCTTGGTAAATGATAATGACAATGATGAAGGGAAGGTTGTAATTGCAATATTTATTGTGATATTTACTGCAACTAATATTGTCCCACCATTAGAAGAGTGCTTAGCAAAGTGCCTATCTCATAGTAGGTTCTTAAGAAATTCCTCTTGACTAATTGACTTTTTTTCTAGAAGCAGTGGTGAGAAGAAATTTCCTGATTGATCTCTTATCTGCCAGTTTCTTCTCTTTTGGATCCAGTTTCCATACAGCTACCCCATTATTATTATTCCTAAAACACAGGTTCAAGTCTATCACTCCCATGATCAGGAATCTCCAGAGGCTCCCTCTTCATTCTCAGATAAAGCATGAACTCCCCATCTGGAATTTAAAGACATTAAGAATATGAATCTGATCTTGTCTTTGTATAAAGATTGCCTATTACTTCCCTTCCTGCTTTCTCTATTCCAATCAAACTGGCCTTTTTGCTGTTCCCTGTATATGATGTATATGATGTATACCTCCCATCTCTGGCTCATCATGCCTGAAAGGCTTCATCTTCTCACACTTTGTAAACATCAGTTTTATTCAAAGTACTTCTGAGATAGATCTTCAAAGTTGATAGTGCCCCTCCCCCTTAAAACACTTTTCATTTATTCACTATTTTGTCTGTAGATTTATTCATGTTGTTTCCTTTTCCAGTAGAATACAAGCTCCATGAGGGTAGTACTATTTCAGTTTTGTTCTGAAATCTCCATTGCCTAGAACAATGTCAGTCACAATAAATGCCTGTAGAATTAAATAAAGTTGAATTTCTTTTGGTCCTTCCGTTCTCTAGCTCCTGCCTTTCCTCTGACCAATGGCAGGCATTTATGACATGACTGGCAGGTATAAGGGTTCATTCACTGACATGGAACAGTACAAAATTAATGAGTTCATTGGGGGATTCAACACACGACTTCAGCTTCATAAACTTGGCATTCTAAACAATTAGCACATTAAGCCCACAAAATAGATGCAGGCTTTGCAAAATTCCATGCAGTTGGGAAAGACAATTTCTCCCACATCCCCCTCCCTTGTTTAGTATAAGAGCGTTTACTAGAGAATGACTGAATTTGGGGGGAAAGGAGGACACATTATGGGAAGGTGATAAGGATATATTGGGCTCCCAATAAATCTCAACAGCCAGTCAATAAAAATTGGGAGGGGCAGCAAGGAGATAAATCTTTACCAGGAAGGCAGACCTAAGCAAAGAAGAGGAATGCTTTAAAAGAGCCTTGCTGCCACCAGGAGCCAGATAGCCTTTTGAGCTCCTCTGACCTCCACATCTCATTTAAAGGGAAGGTCATTCTCAAAGCAAGCAATGCCAAGATGAAATGCATATAGAATCTTCTCTCTCTTTGTCTCTCTCTGTCTCTCCTTTCTGTCTCTGTGTCTCTCCTCTCTCTGTCTCTTTATCTCTGTCTCTTCTCCCCTGTCTCTCTGTCTCTCCTGCTTCTCTCTCTCTGTCTCTCTGTCTCTCTCTCCTCTCTTTGTCTTCTCTCTGTCTCCTGTTTCTCTGTCTTTCTCTCTCTCTGTCTCTCTCCTTCTCTCTCTGTCTCTCTGTCTCTCTATCTCTCTCTCTTTCTCTGTCTCTCTCCCCTCTCTCACTGCCTCTCTCTGTCTCCACCTCTCTCTTCCCCTCATCCCCTTCCCACCCATGAGCTTTGGAAAGAGCAATCTAGGACTGTCACCTGTTGCTCTAGGGAACAACTGTAGCTTTTCAGTAACTCATAGAGGCAGCAAGTAGGAAGAAAAAGAAGAGGAACCAATAAAATGTAAGCTTCTTCAGGACAGGGACTGTTTTGTTTCTGTCTCATATCCTTAGCACCTAGAATGTCACATTGGCTTATCAGTTTAAGGAATGGGAAAAGGACTGGCCCTATGATTTCACTAGTATGGGGAACTCCCAGGTGAAGAAAGTCCATCTACCAACGCAGATCAGTACCTTCTCTGTGAATTTTAGTCTTAGAGAGCAGCCTAGAGCATCTCACTGTTATTGTCAGTGTTATTCAGTCATTTACAGTTGTGTCTGACTCTTTATAGCCCCTTTGGGGGTTTTCTTGTTAAAAATACTGGAGTGGTTGCCATTTCCTTCTCCAGCTCATTTGAACACACCAGTAAAAGGAGAGAAATAGGATTAAGTGACTTGCCTGGGGTCATGCAGCTAATAAGTGTCTGAAGCTAAATTTGAACTCAGATCTTTCTGACTCCAGGGTCCAGTACTACCTAGAGGACCCTTAGAGCAATTTGTCAGGGTATGTCAGAATGTTGGACTTGAATTCAGATTTTCCCATCTTGGAGTTTGACTCTCTGTTCACTGCTCTTACTCTATGCAGTCTCTCCTAAGACATATTAACTAATAATAAATGCTTGCTGAATGACTGAATGATGTAGTGGTATGATTTGATGCCCCCCCAAAAGAGTAGCAACTTGAAGAGGCCTCTCTAAAAGTATCTCAGGCTTCTGTTAACTTGGATGAAAGCATAGAAAGCATCCTTATCATTTTTGCAAATACTCTGAAGCTGGTTCAATGGCTAATATGCCGGCTAGCAGAATGAAGATCCCTTCCCCTGTCAAATGTTGACAGACTAGAATGATGGGTTGAATTGTCCTTAGCCTTCCTGGGTCACAATGACCTTTTCTGTCAAATAAGGAGGCTGGTCTACGTGACATCTAAGTTCCCTCCAAGCTCTGAGATCTTATTATCTTAATAAAATAGGATTTAATGGCCATAAAGATAGAGTCTTGCATTTGACTTAAAAAACAAACCCACAAACCAACATTATAAGTACAGTATGGGTGAGAGAAGGTAAAGTTCTGTAAACATGACAGTTTTTCTTTCATGGAATGGAAGATCAATGTGAATCAGATATATGGTGCGACCACCACAAAATCTGCACAATAGAAGTAGGAAGGTCCAGGACAAGAGTTAGTAGTTGCCTCATTGACCAGACTATGGCTGGACTATTGCTTCCAGTCAATGCCTGGCAGAGATACAGATGAGCCCTTTGGGGAGAAAGTCTGCAGTATCAGAGAGCAGCCTGGCCTCGAGTTCGCCTCCCAGTTCAGCCTGGGTCAAGCTAGTACTTTCCTCTTGTTTTGATCAACTCTTTTGTTTACCTAGGAATGGGCAGGAATAAGATGATAAAAGCACCTGAAACCTGGCCAGGGTTAAGAAATGTTCTGGAAATAACTCCAGTCACAACACTTGATGTGGTCACTATTCCCCCCCCCCACCTTTTTTTAAAAAAGGACATCAGTATTTGAATTTTTCTCCCCACAACATTTCCTCTTATTACCTCATCCCTTTCTTTGCATGCAGCATATGCTGGGAGTTCTCTTATCAGATTCAGACGCCTTTCTCCCTGGCAACCCCTTTTCTTCCACCCTGATCTCCACTTCATTTCCAGTTTTATTGGTGTCACAGGGGACTATCATCTCTTATTGCCTGGTTCTCCTTTCCTAAGTGCAGGAGGTACAGAACCCTGGGTAATTACAAGGGCAGCATAGTTGGGAAAAGGGGGGTGATTTGTGATTAAAATGTTTTCATCATCCCAGTTCTCCTGGATGTGTTTGTTTATTTTTCCCTCTTAAAAAAAATTGGCCGCTGTGAGAAACTATTATACTATAAAAAGTGCTGTTAGACATTGCTTAAACAGAGCTGTAAAAAATGCATAATCTGATGACTCAGTTCATTTCAGGTCACAGGGCAGGCCACAGCGTAGGCCTTGGGTTAAGGTGCATGTATCAGAACAGGAATGAAAGAGAAACTTGTATTGGGTGGGGATCAAGGCACATAGGCCCCATTCTTTGAGGCTATGGGAATTTCTTGCAGGTGTCTGAGCACCAAAAAGCACTGAGAAACAACATGCAAACAAAAACACAGCACTTAGAATTAGGGTGAATTGCAATGACCAATCTTAGGCCCAGGGAAAAGGGAAAGAAGAAATATACCCCTCCCCTTCCAATAGTGAGTTGGGGGCATGGGGTGCATGTCCTGGTGAGGGTTATGACTTTGCCATGTGACATATACTCTAGTAACATAGTGGATTGGCTTTTTGTCCCCAATTTTCTTTATTCCAAGGATGATTCTATCACTGGAAAATTATTCTGGTGTAAAAAGGAAAAAACATAAATTTAAAAAACTATGTTGAGGGGGGTGGAGTAGGTAGAGAAAGATCCCAGGAAATGTAGAGGGTAAAAGTTTGGATACAGTCTCTGCTCTCTTTGTGACCTTGTCACTTCCCCCAATAGTCACCTCCCCTGGCTCCTTCTTAGTCTATTCATTTGTCAAATGCAGACATTGATTAGGATGCTCTCTAAGGTCAACAAATGTTCTAGTGGCTGGGGCGCTAGGTGGCACAGTGTAGAGCACCAGCCATGGAGTCAGGAAGACCTGAGCTCAAATCTGGCTTCAGACACTTAACACTTACTAGCTGTGTGACCTTGGGCAAGTCACTTAACCCCAATTTGCCTGCCTTACCCCTGCAAAAAAAAATAAAAGTTCTAGGGTCTACCACTCAGGAAGCTTCTGCTTGCTTTGGATTCTATCCCAGTGCTCCCCTGGAAGTTTTCTTAATCTCATTGGCCAAACAATGAGGCCCCACCAAGACTGCTCTTGAAACTCACTGGTGAGTTATATGCAGTTAGGACTTGCCTCCAGAGAGTTGTTTTGACTTTCTTGCTTTATAAGGTAATTGGGTTCACATTTAGCTTTGGATATGTAATCTTCTAGGTTTCTCAGTGGATAGAGTTCTTGGCCTGAAGTCAGGAAAACTCAACTTCCTTAGTTCAAATCTGGTCTCAGACACTTATTATCTATGAGACCCTGAGCAAGTCACTATAGAAAGCCAAAATACTTGATTCTTGGGGTCAATTATCCATCAATTTCTATGCAGAATATTTTGAGACATGAGGCTTTGGCCTGTGGCTGTGAAGTCAGCTCTCGTAGATGTGTATTGCATTTGAAAAAAGGCTAACTGACTTCCCAAAGACTTGGTGGCTTTCCCAAGACTTGTTGGAGCTTAGAATTACAAAACCTGATCCCACCTGAGCTGCTTCCAGGACGTGACTAGTACAATGATAAGACTATGATCATGACAACAATATTGCAAGATGTAACAAACTAAGCTTATCGATGAGAACACTTGAATCTTTGTCTTTTGGATCTTTATAAACCTTGTTCAAATCATCATTAAATAGAGTTGGTGGTTCTTCCTTGAACAACTCACATGGCCTGGTCATTTCTTAGTCACATCTCTGGATCATGCTTAGTGCTGGACACTGAGCATCCCACAACAAGTGACTTAATCCTGTTTGCTTTGGTTTCTTCATTTCTAAAATGACCTAGAAATGAAATGGCAAAGCACTCCAGCATCTCTGCCAAGAAAACCCCAAACGGGAGCACCAAGAATCAGACAAGGACAAATAAACAACAAACCAACTGGAAAAATAGGACTGGCACAAACTCTCTGTTCACTCAATAAACATTAATAGAGCACCAACTGTATGCAAGGCACTATGCTAGGTACTTTGGAGAAAGGTTGGGTATGAAAATATACTAGTAGATTTTTGAAGTCAACTTCAGAAAGCCAATTAGCCAAGTCTTGGGGGACCACGATTATACGATTAGCTAGCCAAGGAATAAGAGAGAGAGAAAAAGAGGGAGAGGAGAGACAGAGAGAGAGAGAAAGAGAGAG
>JAQQSW010003468.1:0-14686 GCA_028646575.1 Pseudocheirus occidentalis | reverse complement strand
CCACCACTACTACCACCACCATCACCAGCACCACCATCATCACCACCATCACCATCACCACCACCACCATCACCACCACTACTACCACCACCATCACCATCACCACCATCATCACCACCATCACCATCACCACCATCACCACCACCATCACCACCATCATCACCACCACCACCACTACCACTACCACCACCATTACCACCACCACCATCACCACCATCACCATCACCACCACCACCATCACCACCACTACCACCACCACCATCACCAGCACCACCATCATCACCACCATCACCATCACCACCACCACCACCATCACCACCACTACTACCACCACCATCACCATCACCACCATCATCACCACCACCACCATCACCACCACCATCACCACCACCATCACCACCATCACCATCACCACCACCACCATCACCACCACTACTACCACCACCATCACCAGCACCACCATCATCACCACCATCACCATCACCACCATCACCACCACCAACACCACCACCACTACCACTATAATCAGGGAGGATCATTTACATGTGGTACCAGGAGAGGAATATGGGGATCCTCAAATCTGGAGTAGGGCTTCAAGCTTCAAATATTATGAATTTCCCCAGCAAAAATGGCAAATATGGGAACTTAGTGGATAGTGCAGATTCCTTCCCGTAGGTGGGGCATTTATCTTCCCAATGGCTGAAAATGTCTTCCTGGGGCCATTCTCCTTTTTTGATTCAAGTCTCATATTGAGCTGAGGTTTTACATTGCTCATATTTTCTTTAGAGGAATGTATTTCTTTTTTCTATTTGTCTTCATTCTTCCTTTTTACTCCTGGGGTTCTTGTTCATTCACCATACTCCAAATTTTTGTTGCCTCTTGGGATTTTTGGTGCATTAGTTTGAAATCCACTTAGAGCCTTTGAGCCCCGGTCTGGAATTAGTCATTATGCACTCAATGCTTTGAGCTATTCTTGGCAGACTGGCAATAAAGTTAGGTATGCTGTCTATATTTGGAATATAAGTGAGGGGGATGGGGAGCAGCTGACTGCCCTGCCTGTCACTGATGGAAACTGAAAAGTGGCTTGTCTTTGTGTCCTTGGCCCCTGTACTTCCTTGTCTCAAGAACAACTTTGACTGCTGAGTCATCTTTATTCCTTTCCATAAAAAAAAAGATTGAAGTTGAAATCTTCAGGGACACGAGCCTTGTGTAGGCTCATCTATAACATACTTCACTGAATCTGCAGCAAAATAACAATAATACTAAGTACTGGCTAGTTGTTAAGACCATAAAAGCATTAAGAATAGATAGATTGACATCTTTCTTGTGTTGTGAATCTTAGAAAAAAAGGTGCAGGAATGATGGGGTGGAGGAAAGCAACATTCACTTTAAAAACAATAAATTTACAATGATATCTTTTGTTTTTACATCCCAAAGGTTTCCTCCTGTATCTCTCCCCCTTTCCCTAGAGAACCATTATTTTTAATAACTATTTTAAAGATAATTAATAAGAGGGAGAAAAAAAATACAAAAAGAAAACAAAACAACCAGTCATGATGTCTATGCGTGTCTCCACTTCTGCAAATGACCAAGGGTGGGGGGGTGGGAGAGATGTTTTCACACGTTGCTTCTTTGGGGTCAAACAACATTAACTTCTTTTTTAAATTAAATTTTATTTTTTTCCATTCAACAGAAGTCTGCCTTCTCTTCCTGCCAGCTTCTTTCTCGCATTCTCCCTCCACAGCCCTCTTCACCCTACAACATTCCCTAGTGAAGGTAGGGCTTTAAACAAGTGAGGTCTGGTTTGCTTAGAGAACTGCAGAACCCAATATAAAGGTGGAACTTGATGTAAATCACCATTTTTCTAGAATAGCAGTTCTCAAAGTGTGTCTGGTCACTCCTGGGCATCCCTGAGCTACTTTTAAGGGCAGGTAGATTGGATGCAGTGAGTAGAGTGTAGGGCAAGGAAGACCCGAGTTCAAATGTGACCCCAGACTTATGAAAGTCTGGGCAAGTCAATTAACTTCGGTTTGCCTCAGTTTCCCAAATTGTAAAATGGGAATAATAATAGCACCTATATCCCAGAATTATTATGAGGATTAAGTGAGTTGATATTTGTAAAATTCCTGGCATACAGTAGGTGCTTTAATAAATGTTTATTCTGTTTTTTTCCTTTCCCTTTCATGGTGTCCTCAAGGTCAAAACTATTTTCGTATTACTAAAATGTTTTAATCTCTAATATGGTAAAGTTTTTTTGGTCTTTTTTTTTGGAGGGGGAAAGCAGGGAAATTGAGGTTAAGTGACTTGCCCAAGGTCACACAGCTAGTAAGTGGTGAGTATCTGAGGCCAGATTTGAACTCAGGTCCTTCTGACTACAGGGCCAGTGCTCTATTCACTGCCCCTGTGGTAAATATCAATAGTTATAATCCATATAAACAAAAAGTCTTTGGGGAGGGTTCCTCAATAATTTTAAGAGTGTAAAGGGGTTCTGATATCAAAATTTGAGAACACCCATTCTTGAAGATGGGAGCCAAAGTCAAACTAAGGAGAAGATGGCTTTCATGACATGACTACTCTGGTAATATGATTTGCAGGATTGAACATGTATAACCTATAATGAATTGCTGATCATCTCAGGAGGGGGGGATGAGAGAGGGAGAGAGAAAATTTGGAACTCAAAATAAAAAAAAAATGAATGTGAAAAATTGTCTTTACATTTAAACATGGGGAAAAATAAAATGTTATTTTAAAAAGAGAGAGATAAGATGGTTCTATGCCTGAGCACTGAAAAAGCAAAAGGAAAAATACATTTTGTGGAGATGACCTTTGGAAATGAGAGCAGGCAGTAAAGATTTTCTCTTTACTGCACTTCGCACTCGTTTGAATTCCCATTTAGTAATAATACGAGTCTTGAGGGAAGAAATACTAGAACCAAGAGTTTAGTAGGTCTGTGATCCCTCTAGTGAGGGTATTTCCTCCATCGGCATGACTCCCACCCCATCTATGCCTTCTCTTTTGTTGTTGAGTTGTTTCTGAGTTTCCATTCTTGACACTTGGTGACCAGTCCTCACTGACCTAACCTCCAGTTGTGAGGCATGATAAAGAGATATTGAGACTCCTCAGCAAAATGAAGCCTCAGTCCTTCAAGAGGTCAATGCGGATGTCCTTTCCCATGGAGACACAGCCCAAGCTGTGTGGGATCCCCTCCCGGCACATGGATCGGTAGTTCCTGATGTCTCCTTGGCTGCCTCCTTCTGTATGTGGTACAATGGAGAGAATGCCAGGCTGGAGCTCAAATGCAGGCTCAGAGACTTACTAGCTGTATGACCCTGGAGAAGTCACTTAACCTCTATTGGCCTATTTTCCTCAACTGTAAAATGGGGATGATAATAGCCCCTCCATCGCCGGGCTGATGTAAGCACCAAGTGAGATGACATTTGTGAAGAGGGTAGGTGATATATACATGCTTATTCCCTTCCCCTTCTGCCTATCTGACTGGGCCCAGCCAACCTTCCTTACCTGATCCTAGGTACCATGCCCACTTCCTCACACGATCATACTTGAGTGGCAGAATCCCCAGATGGTAGCTCTATTTTTATAGTGGATGTGAATAAGTTGCTATGGAGATATGGACACATCTCTTCCATTTCATGTCCATTGTCTCATCTCAGATTCATCAACAAAGATTCTTGAGACATTTGGCCTTAGGTGAGCCCCGATGACATGCATTTCCCTAGGTCTACTCCCCTGTCACTGCATTCAGGAAGATGCTAAATTTCCCACTGGGTTCTTCCAGGTCCAAGTTCACGATTCCCAACCATTTCCTCACTCTGGACAAGTATCTGCCTTGGCTTAGCTCCTCTATTTCACTCTGTCCCTTGCACACCTGGTTCTTGGAGATGACAATTTGAAACTTGTTCTGACTTAGAATTGTCTATTGATGAAGACAGGGCTAAAGAAGCAACCTACTCAACCCTATTAAAATTAAGTGGGGTGGTGGCAGAGGGAAGTGTATTTATATACTATAAACAGGACTCCAGAATGCTCTACAACGGATGTCCCTCGAGACAGCCCATGAAAAGAGGGCATCTGATAGGAACAGCAGCTCCTCTGGTGAGTCTGCAATGGAAAAGGGGTGCAGAATGTTGCTTTCTTGGTTGGCTAAAAAGTTCTTTCTTTTTGCTCTTGTTTTGCTCAAACCTGGGTCTGTACAGATTTTAGGAGGAGGAAGGTTGTTTTGTTTTGTTTTGTTTTTGGCGGTGGATCCAGGCAAGGAGGAACAGGAAGAAGAAATTCCTGCTGGTTAACATCTTTAAAAGACAGGTATCATGCCTTAGAGGAAAGCCTAGGAAGGAGGAAATCCATAAGTGGAAGACTTCATCTAGAAGGGGCCGAAGAAGCTCTTGGAGGAAGGAGGTGGGAGAACTGGGTTCTTCACTGGGATTGGGCCATCATTCTGGCTTGGGACACCACAGGGAGATTTCAGCTGGGAATAAGAAAGCAGCCCAGGCATCCCAGAGAAGTCAGCATACTGTTACATAACTGAAGAAGGTAGGATGGCTCAAGAGGTTGGAAAATGAGACTAGAATGACTTAGGGGGAAAAAAGGAAGAATTGGGGAAGGGGCGGTGGTGCATTTTACATAGTTCAGATTCAGGGACAGGAGGCATCTAGTTGGTAGAACATCTCTGGGTCAATTTGAAAGGGAATCTCATGGTTAGGAATCTACTACAGGTCTCCCAAGTAAGAAGAGGAAATCCTCTTAGTTTATTTTTAGACAACCAAGAGAAACAAAGTAAATATAGAAGGAAAAGTTAAGGACCAGGGTATTCCCTAGTAAAGATCAAAGACTGAGACAGGGATGGGGACTTGAACTGTGACTTTATTGGTATAGGGGACTCCCAGCTGAGGAAACTTCCTCCACTAGTGCAGCTCGGTGCAACTTCTTGTTGTGTAGATCAATAGGACGTTAAAGTGACTTATCCAGGGTCACACAGCCAGAATGGACCAGAGGCAGGTGTTCAACACCAAAAGTTAATGAGATAACCCCAAAGTTTTTGGAATATACAGGGAGCCCGAACAAACAAGGTGAACTTATAGAGACAAAATCAAAGCAAAGAAAGTCAAGGAAACACAACTTGGAAGAAGTGAAGGGGAATATGAAAGCATCTTAAGCACACTTTTGTATGCCTTTGGGAACCTTTCTAGTTTGTGGTTTTTATGTAATATCGTTAAGCATGAAAGAGGCCTGGATCTATCTGAAAATGGATATTCTTCTTCCTAGAATAATAATCTAGAATTTCTGCACTTAGTGGTTTACAAATAAGGGTGAAAGGAACAAGAATTTATAAAGCACCTACTATGTTCCAGGAAGTATGCTAATTGCTTTACAAATAAGGGAGAAGGGAATATGCATTCATGTAGCCAGACACTCTGCTAATTGCTTTACTATCTTCACAACAACCCTGGGAGGAAGGTGCTATTATTATTCCCATTTTACATTTGAGGAAATTGAGACAGTTAAATGACTTGTCTAGGGTCACACAGCTAGTGTCTGAGGTCTGATTTGAATTCTGGTCTTCCTGACCCCAGGCCCAGTGCTGTGTGCACTATGGCGCCACCTAATGGCCTGACAGAATGTTTATACTTCAGTGTGCTATGAAGAGGAACCCTAGCAACATCTCGTTTATCCAGAAGGCAAAACTATTTGGCAAGTTGACCACCCCTTGGCTCCTGGGGGTGTGGGGATGTGGGGGAGGGTCTGCTTTCATTTTAGTCTTTGTTTTCTCTGTATCTAGAACAGTTCCACTTCTCCATGTGGTGTTTAATAAACGCTTGTTGTATTGAACGCTCCCAAGAATTAAACAGGAAGGAAAGAAATCTTCTGGGTCCCTTAAATATAAAGGGTATAAGGACTATAGCTGGGGTGGCATGGCTAAAGGGAATTTGCAGGGGAGAAAGCTCATCACTGTAGGGTGACATCTTCTCCATAACTTAAAGAGAGTTGTTTAGAGCACCAAGAAGTTAAGGGACTTGCCCAAGGTCATATGTCCAGTAGATGCCAGAGGGAGGATTTGAACCCAAATTTTCCTGACTTTGAGGTCAGCAATCTATCCAATAACATGCTTCCACACACCTAAATACATATGTATGAATATGTATTAATATTATGTGTTAATATGTATGAAATACATATACATACCTATCATATACATAAGTACAAATGTATGTACACATACATTATATATGAGTATACATATGTAACAAATGGGGAAACCATATTATCAAAGTTATTAAAATTGTGAGTTTCCAAAGAAAGGACTTTCTATAACACACACACACACACACAGAATTCAAGCATTTAATGTTCATATACTTAAGGGAAAGTCCTTTGGCCTTTCACTTAGCTTATTTACTCTTATTAAAGTCTACAATTTGAATAACCTTGGTAATATGGTTTGCCCATTTACAGCATATTAGAAGTAGGAAATTAAGAGGAAGAGGGATGCTGTGGCAGGCCCAGCGGCAGCGAGAAGTGACAGCACACAGTAAGGGAGAAGACAGAATAACCATAAAAAGTAGGCAGGAGAATTAAGGCATAGCAATCTCTGACCAATTAGTGTAGTAGCAAATTACCTTATACATATTAATGGATCCTAATTGATTGTACTGCAACAGACTGTATGCTGCAGTTTATATTCGTAATGATAACCCTGAGTCATCAGGAAAAGGTAAAATTTTAATTTTTTTTAAGGAGGCAGGGAATCCCTGGTGGCAAAAATATTGGAAAAATTGTGGTACTTAAAAGGTCAAATGTAAACTACCTAGTAAACATAAAATTATCCGGAAGAACTTAGCTACTAAGGATTTCACATAGAAAAGTCAAAAACTAGAATTTTTTCCCTAGTCATTGGGGCAAATAGTCATACTGCTTAGCCTTCACCACTGTTGAGGTTAGAGGCGAGCTGTGTCCAGGAGAGGGGATTTGGCAATGGGACCTTGAAGTAGCAACTGAGTCACATAGTACCTGAGCAATGTGACTAGGGATAGTTGAGACACAGGGCCAGGTTGTAAAAGGGAAGAAAAGCTTCCTCTGTGATGGAAGTGTGAACCGGCTGCCTCACGTTTTCATTGCTATTGAATTTTTTCGGCCCTGTCTGACTCTTTGTGACCCCATTTGGGGTTTTCTTGGTCAAGACGCTGGAGTGGTTTGCTATTTCTTTGTCCAGCTCATTTTATGGATGAGGAAACTGAGGTAAACTGAGGCAAGTGACTTGCCTGGGGCCCCACAGCTAGTGAGTTTCCAAGGCTAGGTTTGAACTCAGATCTTTCTGATTCCACATCTGGCACTCTATGCACTGAGCCAGATTTTCATACCCTTGGACAAAATCCTGTTCATTCTCTGCTAGTTATGGCTAGTAAGTGGCCAAGGTCTTCTCTGTGCCACAAACACCTAACCACTGTATTCGTTTTTTGCAAATGAAATTGTGCATGTTCTTTTGAGTCAGACTATTATTTCTAGATAGACAAGCTTAAACTGGCCCAGTTGTATAACATGGCCAACTGTGGCACATCTCCTCTCCTTCTGCCCTCTTGATCTCTACATCCGAGCTGGAGAGAGACCAGGAAGGAACAAATGCAGCTTTCTTATCTTTTATATTATGTTGTTATATGGCACACGTATCAATATTATATGGCACAGTATCAATCAAAGCAGGCTTGTTGGATATTGACACGAGAATGGCTTTCAAAACAAGCTTGATCAGTTATCAATCTGAATGGTTAACAGACAGAGGAAGGTCACTAGAGACAAGTGAAAGAAGAACACTGTGAAAGAAAAAGCAACAATTTAGACAGATGGAAGTGGAAGAATGACCGTGTTCTAGATGAGTGGAAGCTAGGGGTGCCATGGTGCACAGAGCCAGCGTCTGAGGTCAGGAAGACTCAACCTCATCAGCCTCAGTGTGCTCATCTGTAAAATGAGCTGGAGAAGGACATGGCAAAACACTCCAGTATCTCTGCTGAGAAAACCTCAAATGGGGTCACAGAGAATCAGACACAACTGAACAGCAAGAGCCTTCCCTTTGTTGATTCTTTCCTATGTATCCTGTGTATAGGTTTTTTGAACATGAATGGTCTCCACTAGCTTGCTGGCTCCTCAAAGGTGTGGGCTGTCTTGTCTTTCTTTGTTTCCCTAGCACTCAGTTCAGTGCCTGACACTTAAGTAGGCATTTAAGAAGTGCTTGTTGACTGACTAATAAGAATACACTCCTACCCTTCTGGTCATCCAGTGTCCCAGCCTTGGAGTTACATTCAACTCCTCATTCTCACTCACTGCAAACAGCCAAGGCTGCCAAATTTCATTCCTGTCTTCACATCTCAGGTATCCATCTCCTTTTCTCTACTTTTTAGACCCCAGCTCAGCCACAAATCGCTGTTTACTTAGATTATTGCAATGGCCTTGTTCTCCTCCTCCTCCTCCTCCTCCTTGTTCTCCTCCTCTTCCTCCTCCTTGTTTTCCTCCTCCTCCTTCTCCTCTTCCTCCTCCTCCTCGTTATCTTCCTCCTCCTTCTCCTCCTCCTTTTCCTCCTCCTCCTTCTTCTCCTTCTTTCTTCTTGTCCTCCTTCTCCTCCTCCTCCTCCTCCTCTTTCTCCTCCTCCTCCTTGTTCTCCTCCTCCTCCTCCTCTTCCTCTTTCTCCTCCTCCTCCTTGTTCTCCTCCTCCTCCTCCTCTTCCTCCTCATTGTTTTCCTCTTCCTCCTCCTTGTTTTCCTCCTCCTCCTTGTTCTTCTCCTCCTCCTCCTCCTCCTTCTCCTCCTTCTCCTCCTTGTTCTCCTCCTCCTCCTCTTCCTTTTCCTCCTCCTCCTCCTTGTTCTCCTCCTCCTCCTCCTCCTCCTTCTCCTCCTCTTCCTCTGCCTTCTTCTCCTCCTTCTTCTCTTCTTCCTCCTCTTTCTTCTTCTCCTTCTCCTTCCTTCTTCTCCTCCTTCTTCTCCTCTTCCTCTCTTGATGCAACTTCCTGGTCATCTAAGGCAAAACAGACAAACAAAATCACATATTGGATCCCTCAGACTTGGTGGATTTCTGAAGACTCTGCAAATAACCATGCCTTTCCCTGCTGACCACATAAATGCCTTTCTATGTAGACCACAGGGGCCTTGTCCAGAGAACCCGAGTGCCATGATAGCCTTCCTTGTTCTGTATCCTTGCTATGTAAGCAAGGAGCAGCTAGATGGCCAGTTAGATGGGACAGTGGCCAGAGCTCTAGACCTAGAGTCAAGAAGACCTGAGATCAAATCTGGACTTGCATACTTATTATCTATGTTACCCTGGGCAAGTTACCTAACCGTTATTTTCCTCAATTTCCTCATCTGTAAAATGGGGATGACAATAATAGTACCTATCTCCCAGAGTTATTGTAAGGCTCAAATGAGATAATAATTGTTTTGTTTTTTCTCTGAGGAGAGAAGGCAGTTGGGGTTAAGTGACTTGCCCAAGGTCACACAGCTAGTGTGTCAGGTGTCTGAATCAGATTTGAACTCAGGTCCTCCTGACTCCAGGGTGGGTACTGATTCACTGCACCACCTAGCGCCCCATGAGACAATAATTGTAACACACTTAGCATGATGCCTGGCACATAGTGAGTGATAATATAAATATCAGCTCTGATTATTATTATTATTTGTTGTTGTTGTTTAAGGACAAGGTAAAACTCCTTTTGTTCACTGTTCAGTGATTTCCGGGTGCCTCATTCTGTCCTAGCATCAAATCCAAACCACGAGGACTCTGGCATCAGACACAAAGTGTCTCAGTAGAAGCTTTCAGGCGGCTGGAGCCTTGGCCAGTGACTTTGAAAGCCCTGCCATTTCTCGTTCCTCTCGATGCCCTTCTTATTTTTACTTGATTATTTTTTTTTACTTGACGGACGCTGTGGCGGGGCATCAAACCTCCCTTCGGGGCTCTCTCAGGTGAGAGACGTCCTACTTATGTTTGCGTCCGGCCTCTCTTCTGGGGCTCCACAACACAGACCGGTGGGTGGCTGTAGCTCTCGGCCAAACGTCACCAGGTATCCTGGTGGCCGTCCGTCCGTGCCGTAGTGGAAAGGCTGCAGGTTGACTGCTCAGAGCCTCCTGCTTGGACCTCAAGAGCCTCAGCACGTTCAGCTGAACATGATTGGGACATTCTGATCATGGGGGCTGCTTGAGGGTGGCATGCTATGGCTCTTGGCTGAGAGGTTCTTCTCCTTTCTGCTGTCATGGACTACTTTGGCAGTTTGTCAAAGCCTATAGAATAATGTCATTAAATGAATAAAATGTAACACGATGGATTACAAAGGAAACCGGTCATACTGAAACATAGTTATTAAAATTTTTTTTTTAAAAGGTCATGGATCCCAGGTTAAGAATTCCATTTCTAGCAGGGCAGCTACAGCGGATAGAGTGCTGTGCCTGGAGTCAGGAAGACCTGAGTTCAAATCCTGGCCTCACGCACTTACTAGTTGTGTGACCCTGGGCAAGTCACTTACCCTCTGCTTGGCTCAGTTTCTTCATCTGTAAAATGGAGGTAATGATAGTGTCTTCCTCCCAGGGTTGTTGTGAGAATCAAGTAAAAAAAAATAATCAAATAAAAATCAAGTAAAAATAATCAAGTAAAAAAAATAATCAAGTAAAAACTCGAAGTGCTAAGCACAGTGCCTGTGGCTTAGTATTATCTATGTAGATATTATTTATTCTTATTATTATTCTAGCCCTTTTATCTCCTTTTGAGTCAAGCACCGTATTGAATAGCTTGCTCTCAAAATCATGACCTTGGTTGGATGGATCTTGGTAGGGAGGCCATGCTGCAAAAATGTTTTTCTGGTACCTTAGCTATTAAGACCTGCTGATTCTCATGTGTTTTTATATATTTCAGGATTATGATGATTTTTGCTAACGTACCCTATCTGTGATGTTTATTGTGGAGAATTCCTCCCCCCACCCCAACAAATATCAGGACCCATCTGTGATCTATTAGATAAAGCCAGCAGTTGTTGCTTATAGCACAATAGCGGTTAAACACTGTTCAGGGTCACACCTATTCATTGTCAGAAGTAGGATTTGAACACAGCTCTGACTCCAAGCCCAGCCCTCTGCCCACTACACTGTGATTCCTCTGAAATGGTTTTCCTATTTAACCACCAAGTGCCATTGATAGCCACGAAAAGGATGTGGGTCTTGGAGAATCCCCATACACCCTAGTGGTCTGTGTAGGGCAAACTGAACCCAAATGCTCAGTAAGTAATGTTCTTTCTGGGCCCCAGAACCAGCGTCCTACCATCACATAGCTCTGGCTCTCTCTCTCTATGGGCAATGCCTTCTTGTTGTCAAGGGGCCTGTAGATTTTGGGATCTACCCAATCCAAATGAACTTCCAGCCTCTAACTCCTTTTAAAATTTACTTTATTTCGGTGAATACTTGTCATGTGACATTGGCACAAGGGAGTGATCATACCTGGGAAGTACGCAGCCATTCTTGACTATGATGTACAATTAGAAAAAAGTAGAATCAGGGTGCGGTAGACTAGGAAAAAAAAGCTTGAAATTGGAACCAGAGGCTTTGGGTTCAAATCACAGTTTTGCTATTTGTAGCCTGAGTGACCTTGGGCTAGTTGCTTAACTTCTCTGATCCTTCCACTGATCATCTTAAAAATGGGAAGCTGGACTAGGCGACTTCTGGGGTCCCTCTGGCTCTAATCTATGATCCTATCACCAAATCAATAAAGAAATAAGCAGTATTCAATATTGAGGAAATAATAAATAATTTAAAAAGTACCTACCACATAGCTATCAGTTGAAACTCCCAGGCTTCTGGACCTGGGAGTCCATAGAAGGTCCCAGTTTGAATTTGTGTATCCTCATGGCTGAGACAGAGAGAAGGACAAAAACATCAACAACATGCTTTCTTTCCTACTTCCAGTAGCACTAGATATCAAAAGTAAAGGTTGACGGCCAAGGCCCCCATGACCTGGGACTCTTGACATGACCCAGAGCAAGAAACTTGAGTTCTAATATCAACTGGTGCACAGGAAAGATTTGATCCTTTGGCATCTCAGTTGTCTGGGCATCAGCTACAAGTGGTGTTGGGCCTGGAGTCAGGAAGACTTAAGTTGAATTCTGGCCTCAAACACTTCCTAGCTGTGTGATGCCATTTTGTCTCACTTGGCCCATCTGTGAAATGGGGATAACGATAGCACTGACCTCCCAGGGTTATTGTGAAGAACAATTGAGATAATAAATTGTAAAGTGTTTGGCACATACTAAGCACGATCTAAATCTAAGTTTTTCTTATTCTCTAGCCCATCACGGAGCAAGTTAAGTGCACTCAGCAGTTAGGCGTAGTAAGGATTGTAGAGAACCATAGATTTAGAGTTTGGAGAGTACCTTATATGTCCCATTTCACAGGAGCCTCACTTGGCCTTCATGTTACAGCCTCATGCCACGGCTGCCGCTCCCTCCTAACTTCCTACCTCCCTCCTTCCAGTCAAATGATCCCCTCCACTCAGCCATAGCTGAGTGTAGCAGGGTGGGAGAGGAACGGACGGAATGGGAAGGATGCTGTATCTGCATTAGAAAATTGCTATGCCTTTCAAAGAATACATTCTGACTAGAAATAGTAGCCCCTGGCAACCAGAATGTTTTCTCTTCTGTTCTCTCTTCTCTTCTCTTCTGTTCTCTCTTCTCTTCTCTTCTGTTCTCTCTTCTCTTCTCTTCTGTTCTCTCTTCTCTTCTCTTCTCTTCTCTTCTCTTCTCTTCTCTTCTCTTCTCTTCTCTTCTCTTCTCTTCTCTTCTCTTCTCTTCTCTTCTCTTCTCTTCTCTTCTTCTCTTCTAACTAATGGACATGTAGAATGAGTTGCCACTGATTTAAGGAAGAATCAATCAGGGAGATAATTGAGGTCAGGGAATGGATTATTTCTGTGTTCAAGAGCAAATGAACCCTTATTTAAAATTAGCCAACATGAGACGGAAGTGGAATGTAAATTTCTCGAGGACTGGAACGATTTTACTTTTGTCTTTGTTTTCTCACTGCTTATCCAGATACATAGTAGGAATTTAAAAAATATTTGTTGAACTGGCAAGTCACGTTTAGCAGTACTTCTCCACTTTTTGTTTTTTCTTCTTTTATAAGCCACTGAGTATGAAATTTGGGAAGGATTAACTCACAAGTTTCTTCTTCAGACGACTTTTTTATAAGGTGAGTTGGCAAAAGAATTAATTTTACTTTGAACATAGATGAGATGACCAAACCATGTCATTTATACATAACCACAATGACTATGTTCCATGTATACATTTGGGTTATTCATTGCAAGAAATCCTTACAGAGTTGGCACCATGAACAGAGAATATTTTATTTGAGAAGCACTAGAAATCACCCTACATTCTAAATATCTATATAGATAGAATATATCTAAATATCTATATCTATCTCCCTAGAGAATATATAGAATAGATCTAAATATCTATATCTCCCTAGAGAATATATAGAATAGATCTAAATATCTATATCTCCCTAGAGAATATATAGAATAGATCCAAATATCTATATCTCCCTAGAGAATATATAGAATAGATCTAAATATCTATATCTCCCTAGAGAACATATAGAATAGATCTAAATATATCTCCTCTCCCGAACGAGTCTGTGAACTTATTTTGAAAAATATTTTGAAAACTGAATTTTGATGTAATTGGTTTCCTTTTATGATCCCTTAAATCCAATTTTGCATATTTAAAAACACTATTTTGAGAAGGGCTTTAAAGGCTTCATCAAACTGCCAGAGGGGTCCATGTCACCAGAAAGGCTAAGAAACCCCTGATCTTTTTAAAAACAATATTTTTTCCAATTGTATGATAAACAATTTTTAACATTTGTTTTTAAAATTTTTGAGTTTCAAATTCTCTCCCTCCCTCCTTCGTTTCCTCCTTCATTGAGAAGGCAAGCAATTTGATACAGGAAGAACCCCTGACCTAGAGATAGTCCCCAAGATATGAATCACTTCTTCCTCTCACAAAATTTCAGGGAATGCTTATGTCAATGAATTTGCAAGGATTAAGAAACACCTTGTTCCAGGCTTGTTTGATTAGTTTGGGTGTTGCACAGTTCAGTGTAGGTGTCAATAGAAATGTGTTGTAAGGATGGAACAGATGTCCACAATTGTATAAAATATTCAAATATTTCATCTGCCCTGTACGGTCAAACATTGCCTCCATAGAAATGATGGCTCCCCAGTCTATAATTTCTTCAAACCTGGCATTGCCTAATGCCTGTTGCACATCTGGATATTTCTTTGATCCTCAGCAACACCTTTCCAAAGCCAAACTCATCATCTTCCTTACTCATCCCATCATTAGGATGCTCTATCAGCCTCCTAGTGACTTGGGTGAATAATCTGGACATCATTCTTCACTTTTCCCTTTCCCCTGACTTCCAGTCAGTTGCCAAGTTCTATTTTTCTTTGTTTCTTTGTTTCCTTTCTTTTTTCTTTCATCCTTCTCTTCTCTCTTCTCTTCTCTTCTCTTCTCTTCTCTTCTCTTCTCTTCTCTTCTCTTCTCTTCTCTTCTCTTCTCTTCTCTTCTCTTCCTTCCTTCCTTCCTTCTTTCCTTCCTTCCTTCCTTCCTTCTCTCCTTCCTTCCTTCCTTCCTTCCTTCCTTCCT
>JAQQSW010003467.1:0-14686 GCA_028646575.1 Pseudocheirus occidentalis | reverse complement strand
AGCCCCTTCCTGTTAAGGTGTTAACTACTCCCAAGGAGTTAACTGGAAGTAAGGAGCTAAGTGTCTTTACTAGGTGCTAAGTGCCTTTACTAGGTGCCACTAGAAAGGGGCATGGAAGATCTTCTGATTTCATTAACATTACAGCTTGCATGGCTCACGTGGTACTGCACTAGGCTCCCAGCTCTGTGTGATAGACCCTTCTTGTCAGCCTGCCTGGCTGCCTTCAGTGGGAGATTTGTTTCTCTCTGTCACTTAATGAGTTCTGTAGCTCTAAAATTTGTTTCAACTCATTTTTTTAACTGGTATTGGAAGTGGTTGGAGAGGGGGCTCAAGCAAGTTGTTTCTTTTACTCAACCATCTTGGCTCTGCCTCCCCTCAACCCTTATCTTTTTAGAGAAATGCTATGATGTAATGGAGATGGCATCCCACTTGGAGTCAGCAGAAACCTGGGTTTGAACCCCACCCTTGATACTCTACAGCTATGTGGTCATAAGCAGTATCTCTGCGCCACAGCATCCTTGGCTGTAAAACGGGAAGAACAATTACTGTAGATTTTACTTGAGTTATTATGACAATGAAGTTATGTACAGATCTTCTGCAAACCTTAAAGTCCTCCACTTTCACTAAAACATTCTACAAACAGCCCTATCCCCACTTTTAGATTCCTACTCTAACACAGTGCCTTTGTTCCCTTCTTCAGTCATACCCTGGAAAGGAACTCATGGACCTAAAGGATAACAAATCATCATGCTTGTGGATAAATGCTTGGATCATGTGAAATTAAGATAATTAATTTAATTAATTTTGACCTGAGGCTCAGTTAAGGAGAGAGGTCATGTAGCAACATTCTTTCTACCATACTATATGGCCTTATTTTATAGATACAGAAACTCAGAGGGGAAAGGGATTTGCCTAGAATAACAAAGCTAATAAGTGGCAGAGCCAGAAGGATTGTCCTATAGTATTTGAGGGATTGTCACTGTAACAGTTGTATGACTTTGGGGCAATTTATGTTATTTCTCTTGGCCCCAGTCTTCCCCTCTGTAAAATAAGAGAGTTGACACTAGATTGTTTCTAAGATTCCTTCTAGTGACTGTGACAATGTCTCATGTTATATCTACTATTAATGTATGATCTTCTCCAGAAGGTAAAGATACATAACAATGATGCACTGCCTTAAAGAGGCCGGCTGGTTGTATTTGTTAGCATGAGAACATGGAAGGTTTGTAAGAAGATTATGAGTGGGCAGTACCTTTGGGTTTCTCTGAATTGCGTTTTTCCCAAAGTTACCATTAATGGACACAATGTTATGGGACTGGACAGCTAGATAGTGGAAAACTTGAATAACAATTTGCAGAAACAAGAAAATGCTAAGGTTAAGATACAGAGAAGGGAAAGTAATGGAAATTCAGGGCTGGAGAATGGAAAATTCATTTGTTCCCCCTAATTCCACCCTCAGTCTGATCTTTTGTCTTCAGAATATCACCTATGCAATCATCCCCCTGCTTTTTTTTTTAATCCTTCTCTTCCTGTCTACTAGAATCTAGATACTTCCCTGGTGCCTACAAATATGTTCAGGGCTTCCCTATCCTCAAAAAAAAAAATCCTATGATTATTACTAATTATAATCAAATATCTTTCTTCCCTTTCTCAGCCAAATTCTTTAAAAAGTCATCTATATCCAATTCTTCTGTTTATTTTCCTCTGAATCCCTTTGAAATTCCCTGAAAATCTGGTTTCTAACCTCATCACTCCACTGAAGCTACCCTCTTCAAACTTATCAATATAATCTCCAAACTTGATGGACTTTTCTCAGTCCTCATCCACCTATAACATCGATGGTCTTCCTATCATCAATATTCTCTCCTCTCTGCTATTTCATGGCTTTTCCCTTTCCAGATTCTCCTCTTATCTTGTGGACCTTCTTTTCTTTCTATACCTTGTTACTCAGTGATCTTATCACCTGCCACTAGTTCAGTCACTACTTCAGTAACAATGGCTTGCAGAGAGACATATCCAAACCTAGTATCTCTCTTGAACTCCATTCCCACAGTACCAACTACCTATTGGACATTTCCCACTGATTTTCCTGTAAATATCTCATACTTTATATATCTAGAACAAAACAAATGATCTCTTCCCAAACCCATCACTCTTCCTAACTTCCTTATTACTGTCTGAGATACCACCCAGATTCACAACCTCAGAGTCATTCTTGAAGTGGATGGAGCCCACAGGCCTGAAGTCAGGAAGGCCTGAGTTTAAATCTAGCCATGTGACCCTGGGCAAGTCACTTAACCCTGTATGACTCAGTTTCCTCATCTATAAAATGAGCCAAAGAAAGAAATGACAAAACCACACAAATATCTTTGCCAACAAAACCCCTAATAGACTTGTGAAGAGTCAGATACAACTGAAACAACTCAACAACAATATGAAGCCTTACAAAGTGCCAGTGCATTCCCCAAATTACCTCATACTTATTTTGCATACAATGTGTATACGTGTATTCAGGAGCATGCTCAATACAACTTGAACCCTTGTGAAATCCAATTGTTAAATTTTCAGTGTGAAAACTGACACCTAAGAGATTGGTATACACTACAAATTAGGGCTGATTTGCTATTTTGTTACTTGCCTTTACTTAAGAGAGTAAAAGAAAAAATATCAATAATGCATATTAAGCTTCAAAATGTGACATAAGTCCCTCCCCCCTTCCCAGCCAGTTTATTAAACATTTACCAGTACACCATTGTATGTATGCATATATCTGTGTATATTATATACATGTAAACATATATATGATATACACATACGTGTACATATATGCATATGCATATATTAATGCTGTCTTCAGTGTTAGAATGTAACTCCTTGAGGGCAGGGAACATTTAACTTTTATCTTTGAATTCCCAAAGTTCAGCACAAGGTCCAACACATAGTAAGGACTTAAATGCTTGACTTACTGTTATTGATTGATTGATTCCTCTCCCTTCCTCCTGACTCTAGATATTAGATACAAGCTTAGAAGGATCAATGGAGTGCCAAGAGGCTTCATCTCTGCCAGTGACGACGGCCAGCTTGGAACTCAATGTACCCTGAACCTTACTGATCCCTGCAGACTCCCTCAGATACAATAGAAATAGCAATCTTGTGTCCAATGACAATGGTATGATCTTGCATTGAGGGGCAAGGTGTTATTGCTACATTTGGGTAGGTATCCTAACATTGCTAGCTTCTCTATAATAACCACAGAACTTGGGCTATGTGCAATACTGGGGTTGAATGGGACTAGAAAGTTGGGAGGAAGACAGAGAGAAGGAGAAAGAAACAGAGACAGAGACAGAGACAGAGAGGCAGTTTTTACTTGGGTCCATGGGAATTTGGAGCCTCTTGTATTAATGTATTTTCTTTATATCACAATACTTTATATTTTTATTGCATTGTTATTGCCTTCACTATTAGGTTATGTGATAAATTCTGGCAAAAAAGACTTAGTGGGTGAGAACTCACAAATTATGATGAGCTTTGCTTCCCCAAACCGGGAAGATTCCTGTAGTAGCAATTTGTGACCCTATTTAAGGAACATAGATTTAGAGTTAGGGCTATGAGGACATGGAGAAAAATATGAAGAGAAACTAGAGTTACTCTGAGGGAGACAGGTTTGCCTCCTTTCTATTCCAAACTCAAGTGTCCTGTTTGCAACAAATATTATTTGGAAGCAATTTAGTTATCCACTGACGAAAAGAATGCAGAGGTAAGCCAATGCTTCTCACAACAGTGGCTTACCATGGAGAACAGATGGACAGGACCACCCCTGTGTGCCATGGCTTAATCCCAAAGATGATCCCAGTTCACTGGGCACAACAAATTGTGTTAAGTTCCTTGCATTACTTGCTTGGAGGTCTCTTTTGACCTATCCTGTTTCTAGTTCCACTGCCACCTGCTTTGGCCCTAACTGACTCTGTCTCACCAACTCCTGTTGCTACATTGCTGCCAACAATTTCAGTACAACATCCATATGGCTTTCTCATCAAAGCCATAACTGGGGTGAGGTAACAGGGCTTTGTGCCAGGGCACCTAAATTTAGACAGTGTTGAATGTACTTCAGCAACATAGAAGGAACTGAGTTTAGCACCTAGTTAGCAAGACTGATTAGTTAAAACTGTAATCAACAGGATATTGTACCTCCTTCCTATGGTATCCCTAAGCCAGGGTAACTCTTTCCCAGTCCACCTTCCCTTTCAATTGATTTTTTTAAAGTTAATTTCAGGGCATATTTTATTCCATTTACCCCAGGCAAAAGAATGTACTTTTAGCTTGAGTTCTCAGGCTACTTTGTTTGTCTGGTGTTGATTACCTTCCTACATTTTATACAGCTACCCTGCCTAATACTGCCCTTTTTAGTACAGCAAGTAACAGTCCCAATCCCAACCTTTTCTCACTAATAATTAGTCGACCCTGGGCCTAATATATTACCAACTTTGAAAGGCTTCCAGAAACTCCATGGATGAGCCTCCAGTCTGGATAGATGGAAGAGAAGACATTAGTAATTCTACACACTCAGAAACAAATGACTAATTATTGATCCAAGATAAGCAGTTTACAGTTATGAATCTAGGGGAATAGATAATAATAATCTATCGTTCAGTTCTTGTCAGTGCTTTTAAGGTTAAGTGTTCATAATTTTTTAGGAACTATCACTTGCTGACGAGAATCCTCGACGGGATTTCTCTTTGTCTCGGCCTCTTTTTATCTCTTTGTCTCTGTTTTGTTCTAGGTAACCAACTTTTAGATTTTTGTCTAAGTTAAAGCTATGTAAAAATGTTTTTTAGCTCTGTTTGATGGGGGACAAGAAAAGTACATTGTTGTTGTTTGTCCTTCATTCTCAAAGAGACCATGATATCAGGGAGATGATGCCATGACATGAAAGTGAATCAAATTTAAGTGAGGGATGAGTATGCAAAGTCACCAGCCTCATTTTCTCCTCCAGAGCCAACTGGATCCAGTGAAGACATATAGATTGCAATGACTGGAGATGGCTCTTGACCTTTGTAAACTAAGATTTTTAACAGCTTGACTGAGGGAACAGCATTCAGTGAGAAGGGAGAGAAGGATTGTGATGAAAAACAGGAGAGAGGAAAATGCAGAGCAAATAATTATTGTAGCTTAGAATGTGAATGGGATGAATTTACCCATAAAACAAAAAGAACAGATTGAAAATCTGAATTCAACAATATGTTGCTTTCAGGAAACATTTAAAAATGAGAGAGATACACAAAGAAAAAAGAAAGGGCAAGAACAGAATTCAGTATTTAAAAAAGAAGAGATATTAATCACAATTTCAGACAAAGTTGAAGTTAAAATAGATTTAACCAAAAGCAAAAAATAGAGATACTACATTATGTGTTAGCAATATTATTCAATATTATTTTAGGCCATATAAAATACCCAAGTGTATACTTGCCAAAAATAGATGCAGGAGCTATATGAACATAAATATAAACCACTCTTTATACAAATAAATTCAGGTCTAAATAATTGAAGTAATATCTGTAGTTCATGGTTAAGTAAAACAACAAAAATTTTTAAATGACAATTTTACCTAACTAACCTATTTATTCAATGTCATTCTAATTAAATTACTAAAAAAAATTATTTTACTGAGTTAGAACAAATAATAACAAAGTTCATTTGGAAGAACAAAAGGTCAGGGACTTCAAAGAAACCAGGTATAGAAGATGCGAGGGAAGTAGATCCAGCAGTATTAGATCTTAAACTATATTATAAGGAAGAGTATTGTTGAAGTATAAAAAAGATAATTTTGATTACTTCAAATTAATTTTTTTTTGTAAAATAAAATCTATGTAGCCAAGAATAGAAGGAATGCAAAAAATTGGGTGGAAAAATTTTCACAGACAATCTCTCAGATAGGATGTGATTGGGTTGGAATGTTGCTGTGGTACAGGAAATGATGAGTTGATTGATTTAAAAACCATAAAAAGACTTAAATTTTTCGAGGAAGATGCTATCCACCTTCAGAGAAACAGATGAGAGGAGGAAATAAGCATAGTAAGGTCTTGCATATATGTATACAAGTATATGTATGTCTATGTTTATAGAGACCTGTGTATATGTGTACATATGCATATACACATATGTACATGTGTATATGTACATGTGTATATACATGAATGTATATTGTACAGGCACATGTATACACACTCACATACTTAATTGAAGCTTTCTTTAGTGTGGTGGGGGCAGGAAGGGTTAAAAATAAAGTTAAAAAGTGCACAGCAGAGAACCAACAAGAAAGCAAAGAAAAACTGGGCACTTTTGAAAACAATGTGTAATATTTAATTATATTCTTGAAATGGAAATTTATTGTCTTTTATTGAATCCTCTCTTATGGTCTACTGTGTACATGACAATTTTTTCTCTTTTTTCTTTTCTCATTTTGTATTTAAGTTTAAAATACAATTTAAAAGTTGCAAAAGAAATTAAGTAGGAAACGGTCAACCAACATGCATTTTAGAACTTTTCTGTGAATGGATACAAATTTACTTAGTCTAATACTTGTATGAAATTTCTCCCTACTTCAGCACTTTTGAGTTGCTCCTCCACAGAGAATTTTTGAGTGAGAAGGTACACACACTTACAGTTAAGTTAGCATTCGTGGATTTAATTAGATCATGATTCCCTAGAAATATCAGTCTCCTTGAAATTATTTTAAAAGAAGATTAGTAAAGTTCAATAACTATTATTATTATTATTAATGTCTAATACATAAAGAGGGAAAGCACCAACACTTAGGAAGAGGTTGTTGTTTGGCTTTGTTTTTTTATTTACAGTGCTAAATATATCACATTTAAATAGCACTTCAAGATTTGCAAAAAACGTTTTCCTCATGACAACCCAGAGAGGTAGTCAATGCAGTTATGGATTAGCTCCATTTTACAGAGAGGTTGTGATTTGCCCATTGTCACACAAGCAATAAGTATCTGAAGTAGAATTCAAACCCAGATCTCCTGATTTCAGATATAGAACGTTTTCTGCTAGATTATTGTCTCTGTCATGTATCAGTGAACATTAATTGGTCGTAGTTGAACACAAGTTTTGGAAATTGAGATTTGATCCATATAACTAAATGATTTTGCTAAGCAACAAAGTCATGGTTTTTTTTGCCTAAGGGTAACTGTTAGTTAAAGAGGAATATTACTAGAAAATCTCAAAGCATAGTGCTTTTGTGGTTTTGGAGGAGGCTTTTGTTTGGGTTTAGGAAGAACAATTTCATTTTGATTTAGAAATGATGGCAGGATGCTATTAACTAATTTTTCCTTTAATAACAGCTTTAGCAGGATGTGCAAGCTGTTCAGGCTGCAATTATAAGGAGATTAAAGGGGGCAGCTAGGTGGCACAGTAAATAGAACATCGGCCCTGGAGTCAGGAGGACTTGAGTTCAAATCAGGCCTCAGACACTTAACACTTACTAGCCATGTGACCTTGGGCAAGTCACTTAACCTCAATTGCCCTGCCTTCCCTCCTCCAAAAAAAAAGCAAAAAAAAAAAAGGAGATTAAAGAAGGGTTTTAAAATGTTAATAGATTATCAGGAAAAAGTTAAGGAGTACATATTCAGAGCACATTTCACCATCCTTTTTCCATCTGTTGTTGAGGAAAGGATGATAAAAAAATAATAATAATCAGAATAGGATGAGGACTCAAGAAATGTTGAATGGAATGAAAGGCCCTGAGATTAAAGAAAACAAATTCTTGGTCACTTCCTCACTTCAAGCATAGATTTACACTAGTATCAAGAGGGATTTGGCCAGCTCAGTAGTCAGTAATGTAAATGCAAAGAAAAAACTTTTACCTCAGCACTGTTATTGTATACTTTGCAAATGACAGTTTTCCTCCACTGGTCTTCTGTCTGGGAGTAGCTAGGTCAGCGGTTCTCAACCTGTGGGTCATGTTCCATTTGTAACAATAAAAATACATCCTGCATATCAGATATTTACATTACAATTCATAACAGTAGCAAAATTACAGTCATGAAGTAGCAATGAAAATAATTTTATGGTTGGGGGTCACCACAACATGAGGAACTGTATTAAAGGGTTGCAGCACCAGGAAAGTTGAAACCCACTGAGCTAGATGGTTCAATGAATAGAGCACTGGGCCTAAAGTCAAGAAAATCTAAGCTCAAATGTGGCCCCAAACTTATTAGCTGTGTGACCCTGGGCAAGTCACCTAACTCCTATTTGCCTCAGTTCCTCGTCTGCAAAATGGGAACATACTGGAGAAGCAAATTGCAAACCACTCCAGTATCTTTGCTGAGAAAACCCCATGGACTTTCATGGGATCACATAGGGTCAGACGTGACTGAATAATTGAACAACAGGAAACACAAAAGCCTTCTCTCTCTTCCTTCCTTGAAAGAATTCAACTGACTCTCCTATCAGAGGAGCACTTTACCTGCAGACAAAAAGAGACCACTTAGCAAAGCAAATCCATTTCCTTGGTTTCACTTTGGTACTTCTATCAAATGAATGTCAAAAGCTTGGATCTCAGTGTGAATGCCCCCTTTTCTCTTCCCTGCTAAAATGATGCATTTGCTTTTTGTTTTTGCCCCAGTCTCATGACTGACATACAAGATACTAAGACTATACATGGCAGAAGTTATCTGTGTTTATTTGTATAATGAGTTTTCTTACCAGTAGTGTTCCCTATACCAATGAAATCACAGGTCTCTGTGTCTCTCCAATACAAGCTACCACTGATGGGGAAAGCAAGCCAGCCTAGCAGAAACAATACAGCACCCTAAAGGTGAAACATGGGATTGCGTGTGCCACCAACAGCCAGGCAATCCCAAGAACTCTGGAAACAGCTGCACCCACTACATTCACAGCATCTCTATTTCCAGCCTGACCCCTAAAGTCATCAACCTTGTGCAGATGCAACTGGCAACTGCCTCCATAGGCACTCCTTTCTTTCTTCCTCATGTTTATCTTGGGACCCCAAAAAGAAAGTTCTTACCACCAAAGTTCTTGGAGTTGTCAAATCGGTTTCAAATAAGAAACATCAGGCTGAGTTAAGTATGATAATATGCTCCTAAAAAACAAAATTGGGTACGGAGAGGTAAAATTGAGCTATTATTTCATAAAAACAAGGCATGAAGGGAAGAACTGTTAGAATGGAGGCAGGAGGGGGTGAAGGACTATGAAAGAAGTGCTAGAAACTTATTCTCATCAGAACTGGGTTAAATAGGGAATAACAGAAATTTAGAAAAGCATAAAAGTCTTCTTAGAGAGAAATTGGAGAGCAAAGAGATAGGATAAGGAAGGGACTCTTAGAAGGGTGTCCAGATTAAGACATAAGAGAACAAGGGAATAAGATAAGGAAAGGACTCTTAGAAAGGTGAGTGGATCAAGAAATAGGATCAAGGGAGAAAATGGGGAGGGACATTTGCAAGGGTGAGTAGATTAAGAAATAGGAGGGTTAGGGGAAGAGGATAAGGGAGGGATTCTAGGAAGAGGGGTGGATTAGGTAAACAATGGTTTGAAGTAAATTAACCAAAATCAGGAGCATTTAGACTGGCATGGCCATAAACAAAAGGACAGCTAGGTGGCACAGTGGATAGAGCACTAGCTCTAGAATCAAGAGGACCTGAGTTCAAATCCAACCTCAAATACTTACTACCTGTGTGACTCAGGGCAAGTCACTTCATTGTCTCAAAAAAAAAAAAAAGAAGAAATAAATTACATATCTGAGGAGGGAGAGAAAAATAGTGAAAAAGTAGGATGGAGAAAGTGAATATTTAGTCATTTTGTGAATGGGATAAGCACCCATAAAATGGAAAAAGAAACACATTTAAACATAAGAAAAATACATGAAGTTAAAGAAAAATACATAAAATTAAAAATAAAGGGCTAGAATAGAATTTATTATGCTTTAGCTGATACAAAAAAAGCAAGATTGGCAATCATGATCTCAGATAAAGTTAAAGCTAAAATAGATTTAATTAAAAGAGATAAACAGGGAAACTACAAAAAAAAGTACCATAGATAATTAATGAAGTAAAATAAATACTAAAGCTCATATACACAAATTGTTATACCATCCAGATTTTTTAAACAAGAACAATTTAATTATTTGACTTTGACATCCAGAATCTATAAGAAACTGTCTACAAAAGTCTAAGAGCAATTAATATACAGAATTGTGAAAATAAAGCATATTTTACAAAAAAAAAAGAAAAAGAAATTTTAAATGTGAACTATTCAATATCATTATAGATCAGAATATCACTGGACACCTCTTTGGGGCCTTTTCTTAAGTCCCTCCTTGCTACTGATTTTTTTTTCTACCTCTGTCAAACCCTTAAGATTTTTCTTAAAATGCAAAAGAGGCAATTGTATCATAAAGTAAAAAGGGCCATTTATCAGAACAGTCAGGGGAGTCATAAGCCATACATGAATTAATGAAAAAACATTTTCATTAAATTAAAATTAAATTAAATTAAAATTCATTAAAAAAACATTCCTTAGTAGGAATTCCTATTCCTACTAAGTTCCAAGTGCTTTGCTTAGCACTGGGGGTGGATGACAAGTACAGAAAAACTTGTATGATCAGGTTCACACTTGGGGATGGGCACGGGGAAGAAAAAAACATATTAGTTACTTTGTGAGGATGCACCAGAGGGGAAGACTGTGTGACCCAGACAGGCATTTTTAGATTGTAAAAAGGCCAGATGATAGTGGGATACTGCAGGGCATGCAAGCAGGGAAGGTAAGTAGTCAAGCCAGGAAGCAGTGCCAGAGCAGATGGCAAGGTTCACTTCACAGTTTATTTGACCTAAAGGAAAGGTTGGTAACTTTCGGTTACCCCAAGTCATGTGAGTAATCAAGCAGTCTTGATTGGTTTCTAGGTCGTTTGGGCCAAGAGCTGAACAAGTCAGAGTTCAATTGGATCTGATAGAGATGAGGATATCTGCCTTTCTCTTATTATTAGTACATGTGAACAATTTCTACTGTTGTTTATGGTATAGTATGTAGTATTTTGTTTATATTATTGAAGAAAAATAAAATAGCACATAGAAAAACTGAGAAAACATATGAAGAAAATGACCAAGAAGAGCAAAGGAAGACAGCTCCAATGCAAGGTGGGGAAAGAGAAAAAGATTTGGAGATTATATAGCGTGCAGTTATAGGAAGCTGTTTGTATATAGAACCAAGATCAGCTCTTTTAGGGAATAGACAAGGATATGGACAGTCTATGTCAGCCCCTCTCTTACAAGTGTACTTATGTAGATATTTTGATTGCTTAAAGGTTCAAAGAAAAACTTAATTTAAAAAACAAAATAAAATATTAAGGAGAAAACCAGACTGTTTTGAGAAACTGACAGAAAACTTAGATAAATATGTTGGAAAGGCCAGTTTAAAGACAAAACATTGACTGAGGTAATTATGGTTTCAGGGAATTGGGGTCCATCAACTTATTCACATGTGCCTGTTTTTATCATTTTGAAGGCTATAACTTATACATTATAAATCAATAAAGTGGGAGTTGTGGGAAGTTTATGTAAGGATTGACGGGGTCATACTTGACAAGAGTAATTATGAGGTTTCATATCATAAGGTAGTGATAGATGACTGCTTATTAGAAAACCCTGGTCTGAGGGATAAGAAGCCAGGAGAAGACACAGGCAGAGGAAGCCAGATATAGGAGAGAAAGGCAAGGACAGGAGTCACTGGGACAGAAGATATTGGAGGTGACAAGAGAAACTGCTTGTAGAAGAGAAAATAAAGCTTGGAGTAAGAGTTCACAGGCAGAATAAGCAACTGTGTTGCTGGAATTTATACTGATTAAAAGACAGGCATTGCTTTGCTAGGAGCATATTGGTTAGAGAGAGGCAGGACTGCTCCTTACATTCTGAGAGAGGAGAAATCTCTCAGGGGCTTGTTCTGACTTTTGGATTGATAGAGAGAAAACTGAGAAAAACTGAGAAAACTGGCATCTGATTGGGGCTGGAGCTGGGGAGTCATCCTGCTTAGAAGAAAAGCTTTGCTTTACTGAGAACTGATTGGAGAAAACCAAATTCCTTGCTATTTGAAGAGCTCTTTAGGAAAAGGAAGGAAAGAAGCATTTATTAAGTGTCTGCTATGTGCCTGGTACCATGCTAAGCACTTTATAAATACCATAAGATAAGTACTATTATTATTATTCCCATTTTACAGTTGGGAAAACTGAAACAGACACAGGTTAAGTAACTTGCCCATAGTCATGCAACTAATATGTATCTGAGGTCATCTTTGAATCCAGATGTTCCTGACTCCAGGCCCAACACTTTATCCACCAAATCATCTAATTGCATGGCTATCTTGCTACCTACAGCTTTAAAGAGAAAAACTCCTGATTGCCACAGAGCAGAACTGGGAGGCTTTAGCAGTTCTCTTCTATATAATGAAACCATTTGCCACTGAAAGAGCATAAGACTTTCTTAGCATCATGCCAAAGGTGATCATGTGTGTGCTAAAAGAACTTATCCTTGCTTTAACAGCCAGAAGATATCAGATAATTAGCTTTGTCTAGCAGAAGAACTGTGGGAACCAGAGGGAAAGCAGATAGTATTGTCTGTGTTTTGTCTTACTAAATCAAACTAACTTCTTTCTATGACCTGATCAGTCAAAGAAAAAAAAAAACATAATGAGTAAAAACTTTTCTGAGGAATTTTCAGCCTTCAGAAAAAAAGTCTTTCTTTGCATTTCTAATACTGACTGGATTGGAGATCAGATAATAGGGAAGGTAATCTTTTCCCCCTGTGTGCAGAAATTCATGGTATTGTTACCTAATTACAAACTAAATTTGTGATTGAAATGTAAGTTCTCTGCTGTGAATTCCCAAATTGTGGTTTAAATGTTTTTATAAATACTGAATTATCTTAATGGGTTATGTGTTACCATTCTGTAGAATGTTTTAAGGAAAAATAAGAAATAAGATGAGGTAGACTTAAGAAAGAAAATAAAGAGAAGAATCAGAGTGTAAAATGAAAATTGGTAGGATTTAATCAAAAATCACTAAAGATATGTAAAAAGAAAAAGAAGTGAAAAAGTTTAAGTAGGGATGAGAGGAGAATGGTTAGAAAAGATAAAGAAAGGCTGAACTCTGCACTAACAAATTGAAAGTAAAAGGTTTGGAGTTTTAGGAAAGAGGTTTGAGAAGGATATGATCCCATTTAGATAAAAAAAGATTTGAGAAACTTTTAGAGAAATGACTTCACAATTCCAAACAGACAATATTCCATCAAGTTATAATGTTTACCAAATGCAAACTCTTAGAAATAAATCTGCTGCATGAAATTATTTGGGCGAGCATGTTAACATTCTGTCCTTGCAGGACCATTTGAAGGGTCCCAACCCATAGGGCCCCTGAACTCCAAAGAAGGAGAATGGAAATGTGTGACTGAAGGTTTCTGGGGTTAAAACTGCAGAGAATAGTACATGCCTTGGGGAAAGTTATATCATGCACTTCATCCACTCTCTTAAAGTATCCAGAGGGGTTGGTAAGAATACAAAGGAATTGATTTGATTCTTTGGGTGATTTTAAATGAACCAAAGCACTATATAAATGTTAGTAAATACAAGTATTCCATATTAATCTTTAATGCAGAGAGTCTAGCATGCCAAAAGTGATACAAATGAATGATTTTCTATGTAAGATAATTTGTAAATTTGCATTTGACTGAAATTGATGTCACCTGACTGGCAGTAATTTTTGTTTCATGTTTTAAATAGATGTTATAGTATATGTTATTATTGTTTCTAAAATTTTTTCTTCTTCTGTGAATTTAAGAGACCATTGTATCATAAATGCTATTAGAAGAGTAACTTCTCTTTTAATCAGGATACTGTTAGATTATGAATTGAGCTGTTAAAAAGAATGTGGTCAATATGCCTGAAAAATCTTAAATATTTAATGGGATATTTGCTTTAAAATAGATAACTATAATAACTTACTGTTGAGAAAAAAAAGTAGTAAATATATCTTTGAGTTATCCTTATCTGTGATGTTCCTTGGGATTTTTTACTTGGGCAAGGACATAAGATCTTATCAGCATCTGATAAAATTCTAGACTGCTGAAGTCTGAGAAATTAGGACCACACCAAGTCAAAGTGGGAGACTTACAGTTTTCCTTATAGTAAAGAGTGAGTTTTATCTAATAGATTATTGGCTATCACTTATGGAAATTATGAATAATGTCTGTCAATAAGTAATATGTATTGAAGTTATGTCTTTGAACCAACTTAGTAGCAATAGACTTTCGATCCAAAGATTTCCTTTTGCCTTAGTAGTTAATTGGCAATATGAATATGTTAGTCTGGAGGACCTATGCTGGTCAGAATTTTTTCTAGGGTTTTTAGTCAGCTATCAAGTATTTACTGTATATGTAAAGTTCCAGCATGTGATTATTAACTTATAAATGAAGGACAAATAAACTGTACTTACATTTGCTTATCATTAACTTTTTTTGAAACATGAGAAAAATAAAAATAATCTGATTTTAAGCAAAGATTAATGAAATTTTATTATTTGAGGTACAATCTCTTGGGACTGTAATTTGATATTATTCTGAATTTGATTTCAGGTATGGTTGGCTGAATTGTCATGAAGCCAATAGCCCATCAT
>JAQQSW010003465.1:0-14687 GCA_028646575.1 Pseudocheirus occidentalis | reverse complement strand
AAAAAAAAATAATACTTATTGTCATGAATGTAACACTCTCAGGCATTGGCCCTTCCCAACATGCCAAGCAAATTAGGAAAACGAGCATAATTTTGTTGCTTCTTCAATTTTGCACATCTCCCCCACCCTGACAGGCTTATTATATAATTGGTACAACTCCCAGACTGGCACACAATCCAAAGGAAGAAGAATTTTCCCATTCAATGAAACAGAGGGAATGAGATGGGGTGTTGAGAACTGAAATGCAAGAGGGCAACGCAACTCAATGTCCACACTATACCAATGTTTGAGTGAGGTTCAAGAAATTGCCACCATTGTTATAATCTTTTACAGTGTCAATCATCAAAGTGCCTAAAATTTGCCATTGCAGGGAGGGCACATAGTACCAGGAAACAAACAGATAGTATAATATGAAATTTGAGAAGGGAGTTAATACGGTGAAATAGAAAGAGAATTCAACTGGGAATCCGAGACTTGTATTCTCATGCTAACTCTGTCACCAACCAGCTGTGTGACCTTGGGTGAGCCTCAATTTCCTCATTTGCAAAATGATAGGGTTGGTCTAGATGATAACATGTGGAGATCAAATGATATAATGTATGTAAAGTCCTTTGTAAGCCTTGAAGTGTTTTTATAAATGCCAGCTATTATTATTATTATTCAAATGGAATTATCATCTCATCACTGTGGCCTTACTCACTTTCTCTGGCTATCCCAAGGATACCAGGCTATCTTTGTTCTTGCCAGATGAATAGCCTTCTTTCTTTTCTGATTATGCATTTCCTTCGTGACATACTAATGGTATTTTAGCATCCCTGTCACTTCTAAGATTTTGTGACCCAGAAATAAGGTGGTGCATGTTATGACTGATGTTACAAAAAAAAAAAAAAGATGGCTCACCAAGTTAAAAAGATCGACAGATTTGGTGGAAGGTATGAAAGCAGGACTCTAATCAACAAATAAAAAATAAAAATATTCAATGATTTAGAACTCCTTGGTCTAGAATAGGGGCAGCTAGGTGGCACAGAGGAGAAAGTGGTGGGCCTGAAGTCAGGAAAACTCCTCTTCCCAAATTCTAATCTGACCTCTGACATTTATTATCTGTGTGCCCTGAGCAAATCACTTAGCCTTGGTTCCATCATCTGTAAAATGAGCTGGAGAAGGAAACAGCAAACCACTTTGGTATCTTTGTCAAGAAAACCTCAAACAAGTTACAAGGAGTCTGAAATGACTGAACAATAACAAATCCTAAAATAGGAAGGAAATAAAGCTCAGAAAGAATAAAGGATTATTACTGGAAGATTTCAATCTCAGAGTAGGACAAGAACAGGTTTGAATTTTTAAAAGATGGGCATAAGGCATAAAGAAAAACTTCCTGATAACCTGAGTATATATGATAGTGTCAAGGGAAGCCTTCGGTGCTTCTTTGGGTGATTTACAGAATTACAGAATCTTAAAAATTGGAAAGGTCCAACTTATCTCAAAAGGATTCATCTCTACCAAATTCCCAACAATCAACTTTACACTACCCTCTGGGGTTGCCTGTTTGATTTGTGGATAGTTTGATCAACTAAGAAGATTTTCCTTATATTGAACCTAAATTTGCTTCTACACTTTACAAATACCACTTCTAGTTCTGTTGTCTGGGCCAAGCAAGATAATCTAATCTCTATTCCACATGGCATCCATTAAATATTTGAAGACTGGTTACCATGTCTGCCCTATGTCTTTTCTTTTCTAGGCAAACACCCCCGTTTTTTTCTGTTTATCATCCTGTTATTATCCCAATTTTACAGTCTACTGTCACATCTGTGATCACTATAACCTGACTTGTCAATGGCCATCCTAAAACATGATGCCCAGCTCTGAATATTCCATATGCCATACTCCAGATACAGTCTGATTAGAGCAGAATACACTACAAGGGGGCTGTCAATGTTCGAAGACATAGCAAGATCTACCAAACAACTACATTATCAAATCTTCTCAGAAGAGGCTGAAGAGCTCAATCTGAAGTGATTTAAGAATATTCACACCTGGGAGGAACAAAATAAACAAGATACTCTCTGAGAGGTTCTTTATAAACACTGAAATTCAAGAGCTGCTTTTTTTTAAAAGGATAACAAGACTACAGATCTAAAGCTTCAAGAAAATTTGAAAGAATATATAATACAAGCCCCACATCTTTCAGATGAGGAAATTGAGTCCCAGAGAAGTTACATCACATAAGTAGTCTTAAGAGTCTTAATTCTAACACATCCCATTACTCTATGTTGGATGGGAAAATGAATGTGGGGCAGAGGGAGGGGAGGTAGCTGTTATTATTCCCATTTTACAGACTAGGAAATGGAGGAAAACAAAGGTGAAGAGTCACATAGCTAGTGGCAGTCTGACTCTGGATTTGAACTCAGGGTCTATCCCGACAGCCGGCCCATTGCTGTATCCACTGAACCACCCAGCTACTAACAAAGGTAATAGGAGATAATGATTAACTGGGGCAGTAGAGATGTAGGTAAGGATTGTAGGCAAATGTCAGAGCTAGAAGTAGCTCCTGAACTATAAAATATTATTCAAAAATGAAATGCAGGATCAAGGTCAAACTTCTTGGCAGAAGTCTCAGACCTAGGACCAATACTCAATTCCAAATCTGATATGTCTCTACAATATATGTCTATATAATATATAATCCTATGAATACTTTTAATGGCAAGCAAAACAGGATTCGTTTTGCTGTTCTTCTGGATTGAGTTTTAGCCAATCAGGTGCTTTTGAGCCTCTTCTTTGATTGTATCAAGAGTCTTTAACTGGAAACAGTATACATTGTATTGCCCTTAATCGACCTAAGGGAGTTTGAAGATCTTCCCTGCCTTTAATAGCCCATTGTAGCCACATGTAGAGCCCATGGTGGGAGGAGCTTATAAAAAGTGTGGAACAGGAAAGAGCAGATAAGAGCAGGAACAGAACTGAGAGAGAGAATGTGATGTTGGCCTCCTGTCTATTGCTCTGTGTAAATTTCAGACAGAAGCCCTGTATGTTCCTCTGTGTTTTTCAGACAGAAGCCTATTGTTCTGTGTTAATTTCAGACAGAAGCCCTGTCTGTTCCTCCTTGTTAATTTCAGACAGAAGCCCTGTCTATTCCTCTGTGTTAATTTCAGACAGAAGCATTTTTCTGTGTTAATTTCAGACAGAAGCCCTGTCTGTTCCTCCTTGTTAATTTCAGACAGAAGCCCTGTCTGTTGTTCTGTGTTAATTTCAGACAGAAGCCCTGTCTGTTGATCTGTGTTCATTTCTCAGACAGAAGCACTAAATGTTCTTTATTGGTTTCTCAGACAGAAAGTGAATTGAGAAGATAGTGCTGGTAATGTGTATAAATATTGTTGTAGCCCTGTTAAGCTTTGTTTTCCTAGAAAGAGGATCTATGAAGAGCTTGGAGTGGAGCAATCCCCATGAGCTGAGATATGGAATAGGAGCAGAGAGCCCTCTATGTGTGGGGTTTGGAGGCCAGCCTACAGTCAAGATGAAAGAAGACTTTACTCTGCTTACTCTGCATTGACTGCTGAGACTTGTAACTTACTGTGACCTAGGGGAGGTTGGTGTTTGTACTTTCTGTTACCCCTTAAGGATGACTGGCTTAAGAATGACTGTTACCAGCCTCTAGTGAAGATGAAAGAGGACTCCACTCAGACATTCTGCAATGACTGAGAAGACTATAACTTACTGTGACCTAGGAGTGGATGGTGTTTGTATTTTCTGCTACCCTAGAAAGATGACTATAAGATACACTGAACAATATATTTGTTTAAGACTACGTGTACTAAGTTGTTATGTTATGTTGTTGTAAATGTTATGATTTAGTTTCTTCAATGTTACACTTCAGTTTATTGCTGAATAAATAGAGTTCATTATACTATATGATTAGACTCTTAAAGTTATTCACAGCAGCAGTCAAGAGAGCTGCTGTCATTGGCTTTACAATATGTCCCTGAAACATCCCCACTGATCCAAGGATGCCACCCTAAATAGTATTATTGAAAATAGAGCCAGCTTACACAGGACCAAAGATCTAGAGCTGAAAAGAACCTTAAAAGTCATTAAGTCCAATTCTTTCACATTATAGATGAGCATTGTTGTTGTTCAATCTTTTCTTTGTAATCCTATCTGGGATTTTCTTGGCAAAGATGCTGAAATGGTCTTCTGTTTCCTTTTCTAGCTCATTTTACAGATGAGGAAACTGAGGCAAACAACATTAAGTGATTTTCCCAGGGTCATGCAGCTACTAAGTGTCTAAGGAGAGACCTGAACCTACAAAGATGAGTTTTCCTGACTCCAGACTCTACTCTCTATCTACTATACCACCTACCTACCCTGTAGAGGACGAGAATACTGATACTCAGAAAATTTAAGGGGCTTACTCTAAGATACAGAGGATTGAACAACAATGTTCCCTATAAGATTATTCTGAGAGCTAATAGCAGATAAGAATAGAACCATTCTGACAATGAATTGGACTCTGGTACCACTCCCCTTCCATCAGTCACAAACTTCTAGTTACTATTGGTCATTTTTTAATTTAGTAAAAGTATCTAAGATTGGCTGGAAGGAAAATACAGAAACTGAGTTAAGAGGCAATTATTCTCCCAGAAAACTCCCTCTTGAACTCAAGAGGTAAAACTAAGCTTATTTCATCTAGATTATTTAATTTCTTAAAAGATAACAGTACATTGCCATAATATAATCTAAATAAAACCATTTTAGTAAAGGCCCTAGCTGAAAGCTGACAGCCAATCCATGAGTGTTGCGCAACTAGGTCCAACTAGGTTCCCATAAGTAAAAACTGATTCATTTTATTTATGAAAAATGATTCACTTTACTTCTAATCACTGTCTCCCCTTATCTAGTAAGTGAAGTTCAGAATTTGAAACCAAATTCAGGCCTAACATTTGTTCCATTAAATCTTATCTTATTAGCCTATTAGGATCATTTTAGAATCTCCTGATTCCCAAATTCTCTCTACTAAATCACACTGTTCAACCCTATTCCCCTACCCTCAGTCAACACAATGTTCATCAGAGACTAGAGACTGATTTTGAGATCATCTAAACCAATCCTTTACCAAATTCTTTTACTCTACTGCAAAATCACTAACAAGTAGAAATTCAGTCTCTCCTTGATCGCCTTCAGTGCTGGAGAAATCCTCACCTTAAAAAGACAGCTAATTCTGATGTTATGATTATTAGGAAATTTTTCCTTGTTTTGGGTTTAAATTTGTTTTCCTATACTTCCTATCTATTGGTGTCAGTTTCATATCCATACCATGCAAAATTAAGTTCACTCCCTCTTTCACAAGCCAATCTTTCACGTTTAAAGAAAACTATGACATAACTAACTCTTTGCAAAAAAACAGCCTGAATTCTTCTATCCTCTAAAATAAATATTCTCATTTCTTCAACTATTTCTCATATGACCTAGTTTTGCTATCATGGTTGCCCACCTCTGGACACACATGCACTAGGTTTGTTTATGTACCTCTTAAAACATAACAAAATGAAACATGAGCAAAAAGCTGATATAGTAAAAAGCTCATTTGTTGACTGTTACAATAAAACATAATAATGTATGCCATTCTCAATGTATATGGGTGTACACACACACACACACACACACACACAAAGATAAACATATATTCCTGGAAAGCACAAAACCCAAAAATTCTGCACTGTAATATAGCATTTTTCTAGAGTAATAAATAGGATTAAAGTTATATAGATATAACATACTGAGATATAAGAAATAACTTTAAAAAACCACCACCCTTTCCTTTTCTTACCTCTACCACTGTGGTATTTGCAGCTTTACACATAGGCAAGTTGAAATTCCTTGCAGTTTTCCTGGGGGATGTGAAAAGGAGAGGGGGGAGAAGACAAAGACAGTAAGTAGTTGTCCCTCCCAGCCAAAAAATTCAATGAATCTGTCACACTGTTCAAAAAAAGTGATATATAGAATGGACATTTCTTATTATATGAAATGCAAGAGCTTTTTGGGAAAAAAAAACCCTGGCCCTTTCATTTGTCTTACTTAGAGTGTCTTCAGTGCACAACAAAAGGAGTTATTCATCATATGTACTCTTATGAGCATAAAGATAAACTGGATGTTAATGAATCATCAACACTTTTTGAAAATAGACTCCCCAAACCTTTTAATGGGGATATGACTTTGCTTCGATAGTTAAACATTTCACTGAGTAACTTGCTCTCATTATTATATTTAGAAATATAAAGGAGTAAGTCTTCATATGGGAAAAGGCAGTAACTCCATCTTCTATCAACAGAAATGTTGCTCAAATTACCAAAATATCATTTGGTGATTTCTGAGTCATCCATAAAGATCAGTCCCTGTGGAAACCATTTTCTAACAAATCTTTTAATAGTATGAACCCTATAGAAGCTGCTGGATTATAGAATATTTTCAGTAGGGTTCCAAACTTATTTTACCAATAGTTTTTCAATAATAAATTCTTATAAGAGGTTCAGGAATACACTAAACAAATGGCTTTCCCAGAACAAATTCAAACGAGCTCTTTCAATGCCATAGTGTATTTTTCCCATGACTCTAAATTAATATATCAATATATTCAAAAAACGAAAGTGAGTTTTCTATATCTACATTCTTTATTTGGTCTATATCTCTTGTTACTTAAATGCCATGTTAAGTATGCTATTTACCCAGGGATAAAACAATCAGGTATGTAAAAGAAAAAAGTATCAATGAAACATTTTTAAAAGTCTTATTTTGCTTTTTTTCGCATCTCTAATGTTTAGCACAGTGCCTGGCCCATAGTAAGCATTTAAGAAATGCTTGCTGATGATGCCATGAGGTGTCCGAATTCCTCCATCTGATGTTTGTTAAGGAGGCTATTAACCTATCAGATTATTTAAGTAGTTTTAGAGATTGTTACTTCAAACTATGCTCATGTCTGGCCTCTAACAGAAGAAAATGTAAAAAAAATTTTAAAGCTGAGGAATATGAACCTGCACTCAGATTTCTCACAGTCCGACCATGTGCAAAGCACTGGGTTAGTAAGATTTAAGGTTGGATCTAGTGTAAGGAGTTCATAGCCTACCTTAGACACTTAAAAACCATGCAATCATAGTCAAGTTCCTTAACCTCTCTGGGCCTCAGTTTTCTCATCTATAAAGTGAGAGAACAGGACTCCATGACATCTAAGATCTCTTTCAGTTCTAAATCTATGATCTAAATTTAGATGTAAATCTAGATCTACGTAGACTTAAATATCAACCAAATATATGTAACATGACAGTATCCTTATTTGTTTTGCTTAATTGCTTTTCCTTTGTTTCAAGGGAAGAGCCAACTTGGGGAAGGGGTAACAAGATTATTGGGAAGAATCAGGCATGTAAAAGGAAAAAAGCATCAATAAAATATTTTAAAAGCACACCCTAGATGTACTTTTCTTAATAATCCAGTTCCCTTTGTCACCAGAAATCAAAAGCTTAAATGGCATCCCACATCAAATTCAAGCTACCAATGGAATGAAATATTATTAGAGTTAAAATGGTCTTGGTGGGCAATTATCATCATTTAATGCTTATATTATAGCTGCCTATGTGCAGTGCTCAGAAATGGAGCACAGTAATAGAATTTTTATAAAAAGACATTTCAATATATCAAAAGATTCATGTTTTCAATGGCGTAGGTAGCCCCTCCACAGAGTACAATGCCTTAGTAGACAGTCTTTATGAAAGAGATCAGAATAGTATTAAGAAAATTATCTAACTGCCAAATTACATTAAAAATAAAATCTTCTCTCATTTTTGCATTCTTATTTTTAAAAAATACTATATACTGTCAACCCACAATATACCAAGGAACAAATTAATGTAGGCTATATTTAAAACATTTATAATGCTAAAATTAGATGTACTTCAGAAATATCTTAATTTATGAAATCAGATATAAAATTAACACCACATAATTCCTACACCTTTTTCCATTTTAGAAATTAAAAAGGATAAATTGTAAGTTTTCTTTGAGAATATGCTTTAATCCTCTGCTTACCAGACCTCTATGTAGGTCTGAGCGTTTTATAAGGATGAGATTTGCACCCAATAAAAGCAGCACATTTACAATAGTATGAGAAGAAAGCAAGCATGCTTCCAGTGTCCTTTTGGTGACTTATAATTCTGATCTCTTGGAGATTATGATGTTGCATGATGAACAGCTATACAGCATCACAAGAAGAATGTTAAGAAGGCAGGCTTTTGTTGCAAGAAGATCAAAATCATTAAAAGTACTAGACAATTTTCCAATGGTAATGGAGCCTGCTCCCTTTCTCCTATTCAAATCTGGGTCCAGTTCATTGTACATTTACAATGTCCAAGATATAGGAACAAATGGAACAGCTCTATGGGATATCCCCCCAGCTGAAGACCACAGTAGTTTTGTTTATTTAGTGTGGATAGTTAAGTGAAAGTCTTTTTAGTGATTATGGATCTCATTTTTAAAAGTCCAGGGCTTGATGTAATCAACATAGTCATCCATAATCAGAGGCATATGTAGGACCTCATCATCTATAGCATGGGTTCTGAACCTGGAGTCTGTGAACATCTTAAAATATATTTTTATAACTATATTTCAATACAATACATTTTTTATAATTTTATTTTATGCAACATTATTCTGAGAAGGGGACTGAGAGGGTTATATATCACATAACTGCCAAAAGATTCATGACCAAAACAAAAAAAGGAGGTGAAATACTCCTAATGTAAGGGATCCTAGCAAACCATTTACTTCCCATATAACTGGACAAATCACTTAATCTCTTCACTCTAAATTTATGATTCTAATCCTTTTTCCATTGTACAGAGGCATTTGTTTACAAACACTAAGCAATGGAGATATAAATAAAGGAATTCCCTGTCCCTAAGACCCTTACATAGTAACAGGGGAAACAGTTAATTAGGGAAATGGTAGCCAGGGAGGGGCATTTTGATCCACAAAGACTGACACATCCTTTCCAGGAACAACTGTAAAGGGAATCTTGTGCATGCAAGGCCTTGGTGAAGAAGCTCTGAAGATGGGTGGAGAGGAACAAATGAAGGATAGCTGTAGATTTCTTGAAAAATGATCCCATAAGGCAGTATGTATATATATGTATATATATTACATATAATATATTTATATATATATATTACATATTATTATATATATTATTATATATTAATATTTATATATATAAATATAAATATATATTTATTTAGGAATGAAGTTGGGCTGGCCATGTAGCCCGAGCAAAGGATAACATATGGACAGCTGTATATGGTACCATTACCCCAGTAATGTCAAAAAGCCTACAGAGTCACCTGCCCAAGGACCAAAGATGGATAGGATACTGTGAAGTATCTACCAGAAGAAACAGACATATAATAAGAGGTAGGAGATAGATTACAATCTGTACCATGGAAAACAATATTCAAATTGAAAAGATCATTTGTTGTTCAGTAATTTTTATAGCCATGTCCGACTTTTTGTGACCCTGTTTTGGGGTTTTCTTGGCAGAGATAACAGAGTGGTTTGCCATTTCCTTCTCCAGTTAATTTTACAGATGAGGAAACCGAAGCAAATAGGATTAAGTTACTTGTCCAGGGTCACACAGGTAGGAAGTGTCTGAGGCCAGTTTTGAACTCAGAAAGATGAGTCTTCCTGTCTCTTGATCAGGCACTTTATCCAGTGCACCATCTAATTGCCCACAGATACATTAAAATGTTAAGAGAAGAGATTTTTAGCCAAATGGTAACAAGTCCTCAAAGGACAGTGATGAAAGGAAGATGGAGAGGAGAGGGAGAGGGAAAGGGAGAGGGAGAAGAAAAGGGAGAAGGAGAGGGAAATGAAGAGAGGGAGAGAGAGAGGCAGAAGGAGATGGAAAGGGAGAGAGGGAGACAGAAGAAGAGGGAGACAGAGAGACAGAGAAAGAGAGAGGAAGAAGGGAAGGATGGAGGGAGGGGAAGAGAGAGAGGGAGAAAGGGAGAGGAGAGGGAGAGGGAGAGAGGGAGGCAGAAGGAGAGGGAGAGAGACAGAGAGATAGAGACAGAGAAAGAGAGGAAGAAGGGAGGGATGGAGGGAGGGGGAGAGATAGAGGGAGAAAGGGAGAGGGAGAAAGAGGAGGAGGAGGAGAAAAAGAACAAGAAGAACAAGAAGGAGGAGAAGGAGGAGGAGGAGGAGGAGAAGGAGAAAAGAGAAGAGGAAGGAAGAAAGGAAGGAAGGAAGGAAGGAAGGAGAGTAGAGTCCATAAACACCTGTCTACTGAACTTGAATTTAATTTCTGATAAAATTTTAGACTGTATAATCAAAGAGAGTTGGCAACGATTTAAAAAGGAAAGAATTGATCTCTAAGAGTCAATGTAGATTCATCAAAAACAGATCATATCAGACTAACTTTATTTCCTCTTTTGAAAGGGTTTCTAGCCTGGCAGATCAAAATACTGTAGACATAGGATACCTAACAAAACATCTGGCGGTCTCTCATGCTTTCCTTCTGGAGAAATAGAGAGTTATGAGCTAAAAGACAAACACAATCATTTGGACTGGATATGGATTTGCGTGGCTAGTGCCACAGAATATTCATTAATGCGTAAGTGTCAACTTGGAAGGAGATTTCAGCGTACCAGGAATCTGCCCTGGCCTTCAACTGTTGAGTACTCTTATCAATGACTTGAAGTCAGAGATGACATACTTATTAAACCTGCCCATGACACAGTTAGGAGGGATAGCTAAAAAGTTGGACTATATAATTGTGATTGAAGATGATTTCAATAGGCTAAAATGAGCAACCAGATTGAGGAAGATGAAATGTAACAGAGAAACATAAAATCCTATGCTTACGTTTAAAAGAAATTTCAACTTTATAACTATAAGATGACAAAGGCATGTTTAGACAACATTACTCATATGAAAAAGTTCTACTGTTTCTTAATGGCCCAAAAGTCAAAAAAGCTATTAGATTGTTACAAAGATACAGTCCAGAAAAGGGATAATAATAGTTCCTGGTGAAACTACATATGCTGGAGTATTGTATTTGGTTTCTAAGAACTAAATTTTAGAAAGGACTTTTTTTAACCACAGAGCATCCAAAGAAGAGTGACAAGGGTTTTGAAGGAACTGGAAACCATGTGATACAATGATCAGAAGGGACTAGGAATGTCTAGCTTCTAGAAGCAAAAACTAGGGAAGGAGAGAATGGGAATGTCAAATATTTGGACAGCTGTCACATAAACAGATTAGAATTATTCTGCTTGATCCCAGAGGACAGAACCAGGAATATAATTCCTAATTATTAGAGCTTTTCCAAGTGGAATGGACTGCCTCAAGTAGGATCCCCTTCACTCATGGTCTATTAGCTAAGGCTGAATAACCACTTTTCTAGTTATGTTATAGTGGTGATTCCTGTTCAAAGATGGATTCTTTTGAGTATAGGCCTAATGACAGGACTATAAGCCCTTTACCTAAGGGTGAGAATGGATAAGTTTAGTGAAGTTCATTACCAGGTTGGCCAGTCATCAATTTGGAGGCCACAGCAATTCATGATAGCCATATGCAAAAGCTTGTGAATCATGCTAACATGATTTGTGATAACATCAACAAAAAGGAACAGAAACAGACAAAATAATGGATTCTTGAAGTATTCAATATGCTTTGAGAACAGAAAAAAGGTAATTTTATTTGGTTTTATATAGTTAATATACAAATATTAATATATTATATAATTATATAATATTATATTATATATTATTACATATTATATAATTATATTATATATTATATATATTTGAACTAATATAGTTCAAATGTACTATATACTAAAAGTATTAGATTATAGGGATAGAAATTATGACTTGTGATTTGATAAGTACAGGGAATTCCCAGATGAGGAAAATCCTACCAATGCAGGTTGGCATCTCCTCTACAACTGAGTGAGTAAGTTGCCCAGAGCCCCAACAGGTTCAGTGAGTTGCTCCACAGGATCACAGAGTTGGTATATGTGTCAGAATCATGATTCAAACACAGATCTCCCTAACTGTGAAGGCCAGCTTCCTATCTACTAGACTCTCTTATAAGAACTACTTGATAACTTTTGTTATTATTCAGTCATGTCCAACTCTGCGTGACCCCATTTTGGGTTTGCTTGGAAAAGACACTTGAGTGGTTTCTCGTTTCCATCTCCAGTTCATTTTACAGTGAGGAAACTGAGGCAAAAAGTGTTAAGTGACTTGCACAGGGTCACACAGCTACTAAGTGTTTGAGGCCAAATGCGAACTCAGGAAGATTAATCTTTCTCACTCTAGGCCCAGCATTCCATTCACTGTGCAACCTAGATGCCCAAATGAATAACTAAGGCATTTAAAAACTGAACCATGCTCCCCAAAATGACAACTTGATAACTTTAAAAAGTCCACTCAGTAAAATATATGAATTTGATTTATGATCAAAATGTGTATGATAGAAATATCTTCCAAAACATATCATCATCATCACAACTGTTCATATACACTACCTGAAAATGACATTTCCTGCGCGATCCGCTTTCCAGGCTTTTACCAGGGCAAAATCACCTGTAATGGCTTTCTCCAAAATATAATGGTGGCCATCAAACTCCCTCACCTGGAGGAAATAAAATACATGCATGCTTGTCATATGGTTTGTCCCAATTCCTATGTAAGATCTAATTACGTTCTGCTATTTATTTTTAAGGAAATCTATTTTAAAAGCTTGGCTAGTGTTATCTGCCTCCTCTCATTTTCATGATGCAAGAGAAATGAAAACCAAATACTGTTCGTGTCTTGAGCTCCTGGCTCCATCTTCTTGCTTTAACATTTAAAGGAATAAAACAGTTTTCCAGGCAGGGCTCTATTCTTATTCCAACTGTACCACCTAGTGGACAGAGTTCAGGATACAATTTTAGAGCAATTTTTAGTGGACCCATTTAGTTTTCTGGTTGGCCTAAGTTTATAAAAATAGCTGAAAATTGTTCTGAGCAGAACAGAAGAGAACTGCTCTGTGACGTATAACAAATCTCCTAGCACCCTGGGACATCTGGAAGATGAGAGATCATTGTAAAGGACCCCGAGTAAGGATTATATTTCCAACATTTCTTTGTGAGTCAATTGTTTGGAACTTTCTTTCCAGGTGTACAGATTTAGGGCCAGAGGAAACACTAGAGACTACCTTATATGTAAAGCGCATTGCAAACTGTAAATCACTATATAAATGCTATTTATTTATAATTTATTTATAAATTTTTATAAATATTTATTTATATATTTATTATTTATATTTATATATTTGTTTACATATTTATTATAAATTATTTATTTATATATAAATCTATATTTATAAATGTTATTATGGTCACTGTGAAACTCCTCAGTTTACAGATGAGGAAACTGAGGTAGCTAGGTGGGGAAGCAGGTAGAGTGCCAGGAAGACCTCCAACACTTATTAGCTCTGTTACCCTGGTAAAGCCATTTAACATGTTTGCCTCGGTTTCCTCCTCTGTAAAATGGGCATAACAGCAGCTACCTCCCAGATCTATCGTGAGGATCAAGTAAGGTAATAACTGTAAAGCATTTAGCACAGTGCCCAGTCGCTACATAAACATTGGCTGTTATTGGTATTACTACTAGGGGCATTAAGAGACTTGCTGGGTTTTAGAACCCAGGTTCCCTGACTCCTAATCCAGGATGCTTTCCTCAGCTCCACACCAAATCTTTTCCTACTGAAACAATGCTACAAAAGGTGATTGAGCTTTCTCATAGGAGTCCCAAACCTGGAGGAGTAATGGCATTCATATAATGATAAAAATGATCATCGCTACCATTCATGCAGTATCTACTACGGGCCAGGCACTGTGCTTAAGCACCTTACAATGACAGCATCACCTGACTCTCACAACCATCCCAGGAGGGAGGTGCTATTATTAACCCCATTTTATAGATGAGAAAACAGGTGGAGTGACTGGGCCGTACCCAGGGTAACAGAGCTGCTAAGTGTCCAAGATCTGAACTCGGCTCTTCCTGACTCAGGCTTAGAGCTCTATCCATCCTACCAACCCAGCACTTTAAAGTTTGCAGGGTCTTTTTACATGTTAACTCACTTGAATCTTACAACAATACTGGGTAGGTGCTACTGTTATCCCCATTTTAAAGATGAGAAAACTGAGGCTAAGATGTTTCAGTAACTTGCCCTGATAGAGAATGTATCCATGATAATGCTTTTTCTATGTAGAAATGAGTTCAGGCTTCCCTAGTTTGGGGGCAGAGGGGCTCCTGTGGTCTGGAGGAGGGGCCCAAGCACCAAAGGAGACAGAGGGTGGAGGGTGGAGGGTAGAGATGAGGGGCAAAGGAAGTTTGGAAGGCATAGGGTTAGGATCATGATGGAGGTAGCGGGGGAGAACTGAGTAGGAAGGAAGGAAGGAAGGAAGGAGCAAGATAATTCCTCTGGTACAAGAGGAGACTGGCCCTGGGGAAAGGAAAAGTCTGGGAGAAAGGAGTGATGGTGGATCACCAGTCTGCCTTTCTTCTTCCAGTGATTTGCTTTTGGAGAGCCCAGAATCTTCTGCCAAATCAAATCGCTGCAGACATGCTTTATTATTTTTCTTCAATGGGACGCAG
>JAQQSW010003464.1:0-14687 GCA_028646575.1 Pseudocheirus occidentalis | reverse complement strand
CCTACCATGGAGATGTCCTGTGTAATTACGCAGGTACAGCCTGTATTGAATTGCTGCTCCTCCCAGTGGTAGTGGGTGACAAGGGAGGAATTGCAGGAATCTAGTATTTAAAGCTATACAATCAAATGCAACTGGGAAATAATACATACAGGGACGGGGGCAGGGAGCTCCTCCCTGCCCTGCTAGAAAGCTAGAGGGTGTTGGAGGAGGGCATAAAAGGAAACAGATTGTGGGAGGGGTCTTACAGTAGGATCAATGTTCTGGGCTGGGGGTAGGGTCAAAAAGTCGAGAAAATTTGTAACTCAAAACCTTGTAGAAATGAATGATGTAACCAAGAAAATAAATTAAAATTTAAAAAAAATAAAAAATAAAAGGCATAAGGACTAGTGATTTTAGGAATTAGTAATTATACAACAAAAGACATATATTGTCCATAATAGAAGACTCTTAAAAAAAAGAAGACATGTTGATCTCTTGATCTTAGTTCAAAACTGTGGTAAGCTATGCAGATTGGGTGAGTATAATAAGTTTGTTATTAATATTACAAGCTTCTAAAAGAAAATGGGGGCACCAAGTTGCCTAAAGCAAATTAAATCAATACAAGTTGGAAACAGGGGAAGTAAATTCATCCATCAATGCTGATCAGCAGAGAGATTGACCACTGAGTAACCTCAGCCTGGGATGATGAATGCATCTGTTTTGTTTTGTTTTGTTTTTAAGAGGACAACAAAATTGGAATGCAAAAACTTCTGAGGCAAAAATATGTTGCAAAACAAAACAAAACAAAACAAAAAAAAACTAAACAAGACTGAAAGAACATATTAGAACTCTGTTGAAAATAATGCTGAACTTGAAGACAAGAGAGCTCTTCCAGCAACACATTTCAATATAATTTTTCAAAAACTTACAGAAATACTTTTCAGAAATATTAGAAGCAGAAAGTACAGATTGAGAGAACAGGAAGAATATCGACAGAATGAAACTCCACATTTAGCTTACCAAGAAACGTCAGTAAATTTCCATGACTATAAATTTTAGGAACAAATTTCATGAACATTAAGGGAGAAAAACGCTTTTGCACTTTAAAGAGAAACAATCAAAGTTACATAGGTTTAATCCATTGTTTTTATAAGAAAATTAAAAAAATATATAAATGATTTTCTGTAGAGCAAAGACCAAATAAAATAATTGGGAATTCAGTAAAGGGAGGAATTTGAACAATTCTTTAAAAGAATCTAGAGTTGAGCATGGTTCGATCTGACCAAAAATCTAAAAGTTACATATTTTTAGATAATATTGAAAAACCAGAAAGTGAAATGTTTGCTTTTGTGTGGCTAGACTAGGACATTAATGTGCTATGGGGAAGGAAATAAGGTTTTTTTAATTTGTTTTTTGCCACTCCCCCCCCACCATAGCATATATTGCCTTCTCAATGGTATTCTGACAAAGCAGCATGAACAAACTAAAGAATTTAAATAAAAAGTGTATAGGAAAAATCATGGGAACAAGTGAATTAATGGTTTAGTGGGAAAATCTCAGTTCTTTATCAGCAAATCAATTTTATACATGTCAAGAAAATAGAAAAGAATGTCTCTTAGATGGGAAGAGCAGAGAATGGAACAATGGACATGATTTGAGAGGAAGGGTGGATGAGAGACTTAATTTCTTCTTCTGCCTTTGGTGGTCGTAGGGGAATTAAGGATCTAAGTGGGAAGGCTTATTACAGAGCAAAGGAAGGAAGCTGGATAAAGCTAGTAGAAAGGAAATTCAGTGGCAGGGCAGCATGAAGCCACAGAAATATGAGAGTAGGAGACAAAGCTCTTCTTGGGTTAATAGAAACAATTAGGACACTTTAGGGAAGTAGCTTCCCTAAGGTGTGGTCATATTTCACAGTCAGAATCCCTCCTGGATTGAGGAAGAGTTTTTTCCCTCCCTGTATTTCCTACCCTAGGAAGGCCCAGAATAGAAAAGGTTATAAAAAAGCATGTCATAACCTGGAAAAGCATACATGATGAGGGTAAAGACAAAGAATATAATACTCCCTCACTGTACTTCCCTTTACCACCAGTTAGCATAGCATTACAGTACACTTTCTAATACAACATATTTCCTCCATTGAAAAGCAGCATTTCTAGGAATCTGTCCTAGGAAGGGGCTAAGAAAAGGCATAGAAATGACAGATAAGAGCTTATTCATGATCTCCTCTCTCTCCTTCCTTACTACAAAGGAAGATTTTATTTACCCTTATCCTCCTTATGCATTCCTAGGTAGGGCCATGCTAACTGGTGAGAGCACATTGATTACATTTATCTAGCTTTAGCCAAGTGTACCTTGATCATGTAATCTTCCTGCCACGGTGACTGAAAGTACTGCTTCTGTCACTGCACCTTCCTGCTCTGATTTCTTTCTTTCACCCTGCCTCATGACTGGTGAAAAGTTACTGGTCAGCCCTAGCTACCCAGTCACGGCACCTTTCCATCGCATTGCCATTAAGTATATTATAGGCATTGTCTTTCCAACTTTCATTATGGGAATAGCAACCAAATCAAGATTTATACCCATATACCTTTTCCCTCTCTTGGACCCATGCTCCATTTCTGCATCATAAGCTCTTTAGGAGAAAAGACTATCTCTTTTGTGCTTATATTCTCTGTATTTATATGTGTGTAGTATTTCCTATATAGTATTTAATAAATGCTTTTCATTTTTCTTTCATTCATTCGGTCTCTTCTTTTACTCCTATTCAGATAGATCAGCTTCTATCTTGGCCTTTGCCCTTAAGTACTAGCATTTTCCCCTTCCCCCCACTCCAAGGAAAAGTACCAATCCTGGTGCTTCCTTCCCTCCTATGCTCGTGTGGGAGGAAACCTGGTAAAGCACTCCTTTTTTTTATTTCTTTCTTTGTTTTTGTTTTTGGGAGGGGGGAAGGCAGGGTAATTGGGGGTTAATTGACTTGTCCAAGGTCACACAGTAATTGTCAAGTATCTGAGGCTGGATTTGAAGTCAGGTCCTCTTGACTCCAGGGCTGGTGCTCTATTCACTGTGCCACCTAGCTGCCCCAATGTACTCCTTAGTAAAGTAGAAAGAACATGAGACTTCTTATTCCATGGGTTAGACTAATGACACGTAAGACACTTCCAACTCTGAAATCCTAGCCCTCTAAGCAACTATCCTTTACATTCAACAGAACCCATTCTAATTACTTCTTGTATTATTTTCACATCATGAATTACAAGGTTAATTTGAAAGCATGCTTAGTGCTGCTTGCCCTGAGTAGCATTGCCCATTACTTGTCACAGTTCTTTGCCTTCTTTTTGATTCAACAAGTTTATCAAGCACACTGTCTGCAGCAGCATTTCTCAGTCTGTGGGTCATGACCCTTTTGGGGTCATATGATCCTTTCACAGGGTCACAGAAGTCACCAAAAACACATATTTCCGATGGTTTTGGGAACCAAGACACCGCTCCTCTATTTGTATCCAGGCGGGTCCGCCCACAGGCAGATGCACCCTCATAGGAGTATTAAAGGGTCGTGGCATTAGGAACGTTGAGAACCACTGGTCTACAGAGTATGGTGCTTGAATCCACTAGATATAAAGTTTAGATAAAATGTGATCATCGCTCATGTGAGGTTACAGGGGGCTAAGATACACACATGGTTATAACATACAGCACTATGTGATAAATACCTCCGAGTCTTCTCATTTAATAACAACTCACAGTCATAAAGTACTTTAAGGTTTACAAAGTAACTTCCTCATAACACCCTCTTACTGAAATTTTTTAAAAAAAGCATCGTTAGTCCTATTTTACAGATGAAGGAATGACTTTCCCATCAACGGGCATCACTACGAAGAATGGGAGCTGCCATTTGAACATAGATTTCTTAACTCATAGAGAAGTATTGTCTTTTCCTTTATTCTTTTTTTTATCCTCATTCATCCCTGCGCATTCCAAAGGCTTTCCTTAATGTGTTTCTTTCTTTGTTTTTCCCTAGGACAGGGATCCTAAAACATTTTGCAAAGGAATTTTTTTTAAGTTCCAAAAAGTACAGAGTTCACAGTGGTGATGGGACAGAATGTATATGTATATATTGGATGATCCTGAGTCTGAGGCAGGGGACTGACCATGGTTAAAAGCTGCTTTGATCTGCACCTCACCATAACTGATTGGTATTTAAAAAAAATGAGCTTTAGACTCTGTGGCATAGGCCTGACAGAGCCGTTGTTGGATACAAAACCACGGCACCCTCTCTTGCTGATTCCCTAATCCAAACCACTAGTGAGCCACAGGGAAGGCTAATGAAAGCTAATGGCATTAATAATGAACATTCATGTGGTATCCACTATGTGCTCAATGCTTTATAGTGGATCCTCATGATAACCTTGGGAGGGAGGTGCTATTATTTTCCACGTTTTTACATATGAGGAAACTGAGGCAAATAAAGGCAAAGTGCTTACCCACAGTCACATAGTAAGTATCTAAGATTAGATTTGAATTCAAGTCTTCTTGACTCCATGCCTGGCACTTAGCCCACAGTGTCACCTACTCTCATGGTAGAAAGGATATTTCTAGTAATAAACTTTGGGGAGACAGGCGATGATTGTGCACATCACCAGGTTGGGTCTCATGCACTAGGACGTATGAAACCCCCTTTTTGTCATCAATAATCTGATTTTTGTTTCCTTCTTTTGCCCTTAATGGACCTTTCAGAGATTACAGATTAAGTTTGAAGAAACCTCAGACAACATCTAATTCAATGTCTTAATTTCCAGATTAGGAAATTAAAACCCTGAATTTACAATTGCCTAAATTCACACAGGTACTAAATAGCAGATCTGCGATATGAACCCAGACCCCTAACTGGAAATCCTTTGCTCTTTCTACTATATTAAAGTCTCTAAGACTTTGGTCAGTAATTTTGGCATTGTCCTTTAATCTGTTTCCATTTCTCACTTTTTTTGTTGTTGTTTGGAGGGGGAATGCAGGGTAATTGGGGTCAAGTAGCTTGTCCAAGGTCACACAGCTAGCAAGTTTTAAGTGTCTGAGGCTGGATTTGAACTCAGGTCCTCCTGACTCCGGGGATGGTGCTCTATTCACTGTGCCACCTAGCCGCCCTTCCCACTTCTATAAAATAAATACATTTACCTTCTGGAAGAAGGGTAGGTAGATACCCATTAACTCAGCAATATTTATTGGGTGCCTACTAAGTGTAAATCAGTATCCAAAACAGCCTGCAGATATATAGAGATTATTAAAGAAGTAAAAATTTAGGTTTTGGGAGATTAAAGTATAAGTACCCTGAGGAATGGAATAATGGAAATGCTGACTGAAACTCTCACTCAAAGTTAGGACAAAGCAGTAACTGCTAAAGAGTAAAAAAAATGCTGCTTAAGGGTTTTAGATGAAAATTAGCTCAAAGCCTCAAAAATACTTTCCTTGGCATCCAATAAAAGCTACAGTGAGAAAAAGTGACAGTTGAGCAACAATGACAAGATCTTTTGCCCTTTTCTTGTGATAATGCTGCATCTTCAAGTGACAGTGTGACAAACAGCCAGTCAAATTATCCCTCCCCCAAATAACTGAGTTTTCTTTACAATGTGTGTTAAATCAAAGTAGATCTACATGGAATTTATGTTCACTGCTCTTCCAAAGGCTAATCTACACACAAATAATGGAATAGATTTCATGGTTGTTTTGGGGGAATATATTTCCCACTGTCAATAAAAATACCAGTTTCTGCCAATGTATAAAAAGGACAAGAAATATAGTAAAAGGAGAAGGGAGAGTGACATTTTAATAGAACCCAATACAGGTAAGCATCTCCAAACTCTTTGAGAATAAGTGAGTGAGTGTGTATGTGTGTGTGTATGTGTGTGTGTATATGTGTGTGTATGTGTGTGTATGTGTGTGTATGTGTATATGTGTGTGTATGTGTGTGTATGTGTGTGTATGTGTATATGTGTGTGTATGTGTGTGTGTATGTGTGTGTGTGTGTGTGGACATGGTCACATACTTTCCATCCCTATGAAGGTTTCAAATAATTGGAAAAGGGACAAAGAGGACATGAGAGCAAAGGTTAAAAGGAATGGGATCGTGTTGCTGAGCTAAGTTGTAGATGGGATTTACTTCCATCTTTATTAGAAATCTCATGAAACCACAGAGAATAAAATATGGGGGACTCCTAAGTGTGACATTTTTACCTACTAGGAAATTTTAGGTGCAGCTAGGTGGTATAGTGGATAGAATACCAGACTTGGAGGCAGGAGACCTGCATTCTGATTTAACCTCAGACACGTACTTAGCTATGTAACCTTGGGCAATTCACTTACAACTGTGTGCCTCAATGTCCTCATCTGTAAAATGAAGTGGAGAAGGAAATAGCAAACCATTCCAGTATCTTTTTTGGAGGGGGGAAGGCAGGGCAATTAGGATTAAGTGACTCGCCCAAGGTCACAAAGCTAGCAAGTGTTAACAAGTGTCTGAGGCCAAATTTGAACCCAGGTCCTCTTGACAACAGAGCTGGTCCTCTATTCACTGAGTCACCTATTTGTAGCCCATTCCAGTATCTTTGACAACAAACCCCAAGTGGGGTCATGTTTGATAGGATGTAGCAACAAGAAGAAATTTTAATGTATTGATTAAATTTAATTAATTGACTAATCATTGACATTAACCATGGTACCCATGTACCAAGTAGAGAAAGTAACTTAATCTTTTCCCATAAAGTAGATCATAAGGTTAGCTATAAGCAGGAATGTGCTAGTAAGTATTTAGCCAGCTCTCTTAAAATACAGGTCACACTCTTATGTTTAATCTGCTTTTACCTTTTTTCCCTCATTTTCTTAAATCTCCAGACAATCAACAATAAATCAAGTCCTTATTAGTAGCATTTGTTAATTTTGCCATTTTGATTTGCCTCTAGTTCACTTCCGGAATTTATAATATATAATAACATTGTATATTATATTATATATTATTATTAAATATAAACAGTATTATATAATAATAAAGGAATTTAGAAATCAAATCTAATTCCTTAATTTTTAAAATAAAGCTCAATCTTGCCCAAAGGCATACAATGGCAAGCCTAGGATTCAAAACCTAGACCTCTGATTCCAACTCTAATGTTTTTCCCCCCAATACATTTTCCACTATGGACACTCTAATGATTGTAAGACTGAGATTCTACAAAAATCCAGATATCTGCATTAGGCACAGGAGATACAGATAAAAGAAAAATAGTGTCTGCCTATTTCCAGTTGCTAAATAGTCAACTACCTCAAACTTCTACAGAGACCTGCCCTGTCCAAGTGCTGAATCACATGCTATATTAATATAGGTTATTGATCCCCCAAACAGGTTATCTAGGGAAAGGCAAAGGACTATAGCAATATTTAGTCAGGCAGTCAATAAACATTTATAAAATGCCTACTATGGAGCACTATGTAGCACTGTGCTGGGGATACAAAAAGAAGTGAAAGTCATTTCCTGCCTTCAAGGATCTCACAATCTAGTGTGGATATCAACCTAACTACATTGTGTGCCATGCCCAAGCAGAGGATTATTGAAATGCCAACTTTTAAACACATTATTATAGTACAAAAGTTCTCAGCAGCAGCACTATTTTAATCATTAAAACTTTAGCTTAAGATAACTTATTAAATTATCTATCCTAACACATAGCAGGGTTTTATTGAGAAATAGGACAGCTGGGTTTTGATTTTGAGGGGAGGGAGGAGATTAAAAAAATAGAGGGGCAGCTAGGGGGCAGAGTGAATAGAACACCAGCCCTAGAGTCAGGAGGACCTGAGTTCAATTCCAGGCTTCAGACACTTAACAAACTATCTGTGTGATCTTGGGCATGTCACTTAACCCCAGTTACCCTCCAAAAAAATTTTTTTTAAAAGAAAGATTTTTTAAAAATAGAACAAAAATTCTTTCCAGGGAAGCTGATTCATCTGGGCTGCTACAGTGTGTGTATATGTCTGTATGTATGCATGCATGCATGCATGTATGTATGTATGATTTGTATGCGTATATTTACGCGTGTGTTTGGTAAGGAGTGGTTTTATTGAGTAGCATCAGTGCCTTTTATAAGAGAAAGGGAGCTGCAATGTCTCAAACCTCATGACTGAAAATTCACATCCGCCACCAACAAGTTGTTGCTGAGAACAGATGGTTATTTAATGATAAATAACATTTAATGGATACATCTATATGTGCAAATATTGCAAATAAATACTGCCATTATTCCCTTAGTGATATTATAGCATTTTTAACACAAGGACCATACATAGTATACTGACACACATAGGGCTATTAGAACAGATTGGATGGTTTACTTAACCTTACATAATAGTCAAACATTATTATTAGGCCCTGATCTGAGAGAAAGTTCTTGATTTTTTTTACCTCAAACAGAAATGATCTTTTTCCTCCCTTTGTCTCCCACAACCAAGACCCTTAACGGCCAATAATAGTCCAATAACCCAATTGAATAACCTAATTAAAGTCCTTGATAATACTATAAGAAAAGTCCTCCTAAACAGTGAGCATAAAGCTATGTTTCCTTTTTGCAGTATTTGTACTTGGCCAAAAAAAATAGAGTGTTGTTATGGAAAGAGAGATGACCTTGAAGTCAGAAGAAATGTGCTAGTATCTTGATTCTTATATTTGCTAACTCTGCAGCCCTAGGCAAATCATCTAGCCTCCATAAACCTTAAATTCCTCTTCTGAAAAAGATAGGTGACCATACTTCAACTAATTACCTTCCACTGCTGCTGTTAAGTTTTGAAATTGTAAAAAACTTTGAAAACTATAAAATTATATATGTATAAGCTACTTTTTTCACAAGTATTTTTCCCCTCCAAAAGAGTCAAGGAGGATATCAAACACTCTTTGAAGAAACTTAGCTTAGAAAAAGAATGTAACAGAAAAGAAAGTAGGGGGCTGAAGGAAACAGTATACTTACAGAACCTTGTTCTGAATAGAGATACGAGTTCTAAGGATCATGCAGTCAGGAGACTGGCTATATAGAGGATTCTAGACTTTATTCAGACTGTGAGAAGAGCATAAAAATTAATGATATAGTTCTGAGTCACATTGGTGGGTACAAGGTTGGGAATGAATTAGATGGAAGGACATTATTGGAAAAAGTGACATGATTGAGAGTTTCTGATTGAAACATGCTTATTCAATGCAATTCACTTCAACTCAATTACAAAAATATATAATGAGCAGCTATTGGGTTGGGAGGAGGAAGAAAAGGGAGGAAAGTAGATTATTTAAAAAATTATTATAAAAAATGCTTCCCAAATTAAGACCCTCTCTTTTATGGTGTACCATTGGTTTTAGGGACTATCCTTTTGTCAAGGGACAACTTTTAAACGAATAAATGCATCAATAAGCATTTACTATGTTCCCACTCCACACATGTACAATGTGTTAGATGCTAGAAATACAAGTATTATAAAAGGAATAATTCATACTCACAAATTAAATTCTAAAAGAGAAGACACATACATATATAAAGACACATACATACATAAAGACACACAATACATAAAAAGAATGAATGTTACTAATTCAAGGTAATGAAAATTAACCTAGGAAGGACTAGCCTTTGCAGGGATAAGGGAAGGCTTCATGTAAAAGGCATTCCTATGTCTTAAAGAAAGAAGGATTCTGCAAGGCAAAGGTGAGAACAGAGTATAGCACAAGCTGAAGGGATGTCTAGTACAAAGGGAGGAGAAAAGATAATGACTACCATATAGAAGGGGGGGGGAGAATCCTGTTTGGCTTCATTCCAGAGGGTAGGACAGGGATAATGTTCATTTAGATCAGAGAGACTGGGGCCAGATTGTGATGACCTTTAAAAGTGAAATTGAGGGGACAGATAGGTGGTACAGTGAAAGAGCATCAACCCTGGAGTCAAAAGGACCTGAGTTCAAATCCAGCCTAAGACATTTGACACTGTGTGACCTTAGGCAAGTCACTTAACCCCAATTGCCTTGCCTTCACTCCTCCAAAATAAGTGGAACAGATGAGTTTATATTTTATCTTAAATACAATTTGGAGCCACTGAAGTTAAATGAGTAGGGTAGCAATAGGATCAGATCTGCACTTATGGAAAATCATTTTGGGGGCCGTATGTAAGATAAACTGGAGTGGTTAAGCAGAAAGATCAATTGTATTGGTTAGTAAAAGAAAAGAGAAATATTGTCTTCGGGGACAGGGGGAAAGGCAGAGAGAGAGGAGGGGTGACATCAAGGAATTGTAAACTAAAGGACAATTGAAAAGATGGAGGTCATACAGAATAAGTTCATTTTTTAAATAAAGAGATAAGATTTTCACTTAGAGGTAGAGGGAAAGATGTGTGAAGACTGAGGAGGGAAGGAGGGTTTATATAGACATGGCTTCTTTCATTCAATTTTTCAGGCACCTACTGAGTGGGGTGTTGGCTATTTCCTGAAAACGTGGGATTCAAATACCATTCAGATTCATAGATACTGGTGTGGGATATATAAGATTATATTATAATATGTATTATATTATAACATTGTATATTATAATATATACAATTATAATATATAATAATTATTATATTATATTTAAAATATAATATATTATAAGAAATTTCTAAGGATTCTTATTCAGTTTGACTCTTTAGTCATCCATTCTCTTCACAGCACTTCGTTAAATGTTTGGAGGGCACTGCAATAGGAATCAGAAGACATGAGTTTCATTCCCAGCTTGGTTACTGATTGGTTGGGTTTTGCTTGGCTACATGCCAACCTTGATAATGTTCGTGGACATTTGAACCACATGATCATCAAGGTCATTTCTAGGTCTCAAGTTCTAGAATTCTGTGAATATTCATGATGGTCTTCTAGCACTGAGAGCAAGAAGTTGAAAGTTTTGGGCTTCAGCTATGAACTAATCTAACAGTTTTTTTTAAAGGATAGAAAAACAATGAAAGACTTGCATGAAATAGTGAAAAGTGAAATGAACAGAACCAAGAGAACATTGTATATACAGTAACTGAAATATTGTTTTAAGAATCATTTTGAGGAAATAAATTATTTTGGCTAATATAAACACAAAATTAAGTATAAAGGACACATAAAGAAAGATATTGTCTGCATCTAGAGAAACAACTGATAAACAGAAACATGTATAGAGCAATTTTACATATATTTGTATATATGTGTGTGGCTGTATAGATATACACAGATACATATACATATGTGTGTATGTGTATGTATATATGAACATATACTTATATATACATACACATCTGTATAGACACATATTTCTGTCTAATGGTAGTCATCTCTGGGGAAGAATGGAAGAAGAAAATGTGAAAAAAGATTTTTACATCATAATTTTGCTGCATATTTCAAAGGAATAGCAGGTTGTACATAGTAGATTTGCAGTTTCATGTGCAATCATCCTTTTTATTGTACTATGTTGTGGAAATGCTTGTTTTATTGAATAAATTAAAAATAAAAAGATACATCCATTTTGTCAATAGCCCCGAGTATATTCTATAACCAGAAAAATATATTGCACATTTGTTGAACCCTAGTCTTCTCTTCATTTCTAAAATTCAAGTACCAAAGTACTTAGGATGGGAAACCATTTGCTATAAACACTTATTTAAAAATCTTACATCTAATATCTATAAGGAGCAACATATACTATGACAGAAATATATGAGCAAAATCTGTTTCCTATTGGATAAGTACTAAAAATATATGCTCAGGCAACTCAAAATAAGAAAGAAAAAACTGAAAATTATTAGAAATCATTTGAAAATTATCCAAGCATTTTTACAATGAGAAAAATGGTGACAAAACCAATTCTATTGTACTACTTTATACCCATTAAGCTGGAAATGCTGTGAAATGGCAACTGGACACTTAAAATATCAATGGAAATATACATTGGAATTGTTTTGGCAAGGAATATGGAATTGGTAAATATGATTTACAAAATTACTTATAACTTTAGATCAAATATCCTACTCTTAGAACTATATCTTGAGAATGTTTACAGAAAAAAAACTATGTCTACAAATAATTTCAGAAGAATTATTTATAAGTCATAAACATATTTAATATTCAAAAACCAAAAATAGCCCATCCCATGTGTTCAATAATTAGAAGATAGGTGCAGCAATTAAGGTATTTGAATGCAATATTGCCGTACCATGTGAAATGCCAAATATGAAAAATAAAGATTGACAAATTTTTATGAAGTGGGCAATGCAAAAATGACAAAACTGAACCCAAACAATAATATGATGATAATAATACTCACAAGTACAAGAATACAATCAATAGAAAATTCATAGAAAATAAAATTCAGAAGAGAACACAAGAAAAATAGTCTTGTTGTTAGTGTGTTTTTTCCCTACTCAATAGTATTTTTTCCCAACTATATGTAAAGAGAGCTTTCAGCATTCACTTTTATAAAATTTTGAATTCCAAATTTTTCTCCCTTCCTCTCTCCACACTTCTTAAGACAGAAGTAATCTGATATAGATCATATACATATCATCATATCAAATATATTTTCACATTAGTCATGTTGTGAAAGAAGAATCAGAACAAAAGGGGAAAACCACAAGAAAGAAAGAAAAATAAAATAAATAAAATGAAAATAATATGCTTCAATTTGCAATCAGAGTCCCTAGTTCTTTCCCTAAATATGGATAGTATTTTCCACCATGAGTCTTTTAGAATTGTCTTAGATCATCATATTACTGAGAAGAGTTAAGTCTATCATAATTGATCATAGTATAGTATTGTTGTTACTGTGCATAATCTTCTCCTGGTTCTGCTCACTTCACACAGCATCAGTTCATGTAAACCTTTACAGGATTTTCTGAAATCTACCTATTTATCTGGTCTTATAGCACAATAGTATTCCATTACATTAATATTCCACAACTTGTTCAGCCATTCCCCAAGTGATGGGCACCTTCTCAATTTCCAATTCTTTGCCACCACAAAAAAGAGCTGCTATAAATATTTTTGTACATGTGGATAAAGTCTATTTTCTTAAAAAGAGGCCCAAAGTGTAACAGACATTTACTTGTTTGAGTACTTTGAATGTTTGTTTAATTTATGTTTACTAAGTTCATGTTTGAAAACAAGAAGAACAAGAAAATAGATCTGTCTTTCAGGGATATGCTAAAGATTTAGGCCAATTAATTGTAATCCTGATCCAACTCTTTTTAGAAACTCAGTAACTCTTTTAGACCCCAGGGGCTCATTTAACAAATAACCAGTGGAATAAATGAAGTCTAATAGAACACCAGAAGGATTTGGCCCTCAGTTTACAAAGTCAGCTGAGTTCTGAGTTTACAAATTGCGATCCATATCTTTTTTTCAAAGGACATTGATTTTTGGGTTTTCTTAGAAAGAAGATATTTGCATTCATAATCCAGAAGTCATTAATCATCATAACTTAAACACTGATCAAGTTTAGCTCTTTAACAAATACAATATTTTCTTTCAAAATAATTGCAATACACTCATTTGCAGCAATGACATTTATATTTGGGGAAACAGACAAGAATTATGCTTACATTTTATTTTTGAGATTTTCTAGGTGAAGGAGATAAGCCAAAAAGGGAAGTTATTCCTCTTGGAATTTTAATGCCATGTACCAGCAGATTCCCAAAAGAATGCTACCGTGAACAGCTTTTGAGATTCTGATTACACAGTATAGCAAACACTCCATTTATTTGAGAACAAACAAAAGGAAAACATTCACAACAAATCAAGATACAATATACACGACATTAAATCTTATCACAGAAAATCACCTAATAGTGTTCCTAACAGTTTATCATTAAAATGGTCACATAGTTTTCACCAAAGTGGTCACAGTATTTAGAACAAAGAACAATCATCGGGTATCCCTAAGAAAGTTTGCCTCCTTACTCAGTCATTCAGCCATCTCAAAATACAATAGTCAGTCTTCCAATCATGGGGCAATCATAGGTTAACTTAAGCAGTCACTTACTTAGCAATCAGTCATTAAGTATTGTTAATCACTAAATATAATCATTAGAAAATTACACAAACTGTTCACTCCTCGGTCTCTAGTAAACTTCAATTTCATCACAGAATTCAATATCCAAAGAGAGGTCTTTTCTTTATTTTGACTCAGGGTGGTTTCTCAGATTCTCTGGATCCCCTTCCATGGTCCCAGCTCCTACCTGAATCCACCAGTCACTTGAATTCAGAGGTAGACAGCTCCCAGGTTCTGATCCAGTCCTCCAGGCAGTTCCTAATACACACTGAAGTTCACAGGGTCTAGCACATATTAAAACCTTCACAACTTCTTTTCCCAGGAATTCAAAGATCAACCAAGCCACAAATAAAGTATTAGCATCCTGGTCATACTTCTTCAGTCCTTCCAATATTTCAGCTGGCCCAGGACCCAGAAGAAATCTGGCAGTAGACATTTCTGCATTCCAGGCAGCCTTCTCAGCAGCTACTTCAGCCTTCACCAGATTCTGGTCTCAAGAAAGCTCCAACTCAGTTGTCAGTCCAGTAGCTTCCAGTAGCTGCTGAGAGAAACACTCTCTCTCTCTCTCTCTCTCTCTCTCTCTCTCTCTCTCTCTCTCTCTCTCTCTCTCTCTCTCTCTCTCTCTCTCTCTCTCTCTCTCT
>JAQQSW010003463.1:0-14687 GCA_028646575.1 Pseudocheirus occidentalis | reverse complement strand
TTGATTGACTCATAATGTGGCCCCCCTTCAGGGCACTTTTGTACTTGGTAAATAATTCCTCTGCCTCCCTGAAACGTAGAAATTTTGTAATGTGGGCCTTCTCTTTCTTCCCTTAATACCAATGTTATAATCAGATTTATTTCTATATCCTAGATATCCAAATACAAGATATTATAGTTGGCCCATGAGAAGTAGGAGCAGTGGAAGGCAGTTCAATTAAGATAAATTTCGGCTTGTTGAAGGTACAGCAATAATAATAGTAATAGTAATAATAATAATTAATAATAATAATAATTAGAGCTATCAGGACGTAGGATGGGAATCAAAATGACCTGAAATTGAATAGGCTACTTGAGGAAGTAATGAGTTCTTGTCAATTATGTTCTTTAAGGGACGGTTGGAAGACTGTTTGTAAGGGATATTATAGAAAGGCTTTTCATCCAGACACCCATTAGACTAGATAGTCTCTTGGCCTTGGAGGTCCCTTCCAACTCTGGGATTCTATGTTCTTTTTTCTTAGCTGACAAAAATTGCATCCATTTCCCATAAGATTAGTGAGCAGGGTTATTTTGACTTGTCAACAGGGCCTTAAGCTAATTTGAAAAGCATTTAAAATCACAGCAACCTTCTGTCAGAAACTGAGAGCCTGTGATTTATGTCATGTTAATAGTAAAGGAAATGCCTTATTTAAGATAGTATCCTCTTGTGGTGTGCAGCCCAGATGAGCTTTTCCAAGAAGAAAAAGCAGCTAAAGGTTTGTGCTTCAGTGTAGGTTAAGACATAGGGAATCTTTGACCAATTGTAGAATAAGGGCATCACTCTCCAGAACTAAATACAGCTCTGTGGGTTAGTCACAACCAAAGAGTGGGTAACCAGTGTGATGGATTATTTTTTTCTATTTCTTTCCTTCTTTCTCCTTTGAATCACAGAATTACAGAATTTGACGGTGGCAGGACATCTCAAAGATCTCCTAATCCAACTCATACGTCAATCATCTTTATAATACATTTGACAAATGGTCATTCAGTTTCTGTTCAAAGATGCTGAAGAAAGGCGAACCTACCATCATCAAGGCAACCATTTCCACTTTGCAGCAGCTCTAATTTGTTAGAATTATTTTTTCTTCTGACATAAAACCTAAGCTTTCCTCTTTTTGGTTTCCATCTGTTGCTCCATTTTTTTCTTCCCTCTTGGGCCAAAGTGCAGAAGTTTAACCCCTCTTCCACATTCATCCTTTAAGTATTTGAATATGGGGGCAGAGTCAAGATGACAGAGTAAAAGCAAGGACTTTCTTGAGATCCCCCCAAACAGCTCCCTATACCTATAAAATGACTCTAAACAAATTCTAGAGCTACAGAACCCACAGAGTGAAGCAAATCACCAGCCCAAAACAACATAGCAGGACAACAGGAAGGGTATATTACATCAGGCTAGGAGAGGAGACCAGTCCAGTGTGGACTGTGCCAGCAGACAGAGGGTAAAATAGAACCAGAGGGTAAAATAGAACCAGAGGGTAAAATAGAAATGGAAAGAATCCGCTGACTGACTCTTGAAAGGGATGCCAAAAGTAAAACTTCTAGGAATATTGTAGCCAAATTCCAGAGTTCCCAGATCAAGGAGAAAATATTGAAAGCAGTCAAAAAGAAACAGAGTAACATGGAAATACAGTCAGGATAACACAAGATCTAGCAATGTCTACATTAAGGGATCAAAGGTCTTGGAATAATCAGAGGAGTTAGGATTAAAGCCAAGAATCACCTACCCAGCAAAAATGAGTATAATACCTCAGGGGGAAAAATGAATATGCAATGAAATAGAGAACTTTCAAGCATTCTTGATATAAAGACCTGAGCTGAATGGAAAATTTGACTTTCAAATACAAGAATAAAGAGAAGTATGAAAAGGTAAATAGGAAAGAGAAATCATAAGAGACTTATTAAAATTGAACTGTTTACATTCCTACATAGAAAGATGATATTTGTAACTCCTGAGACCTTTCTCAGTATCAAAGTCATTGGTGGAAAAAATAGAAAGATAGGTAGAAAGATAGACAGACAGACAGACAGACAGACAGACAGATAGATAGATAGATAGATATGCAGGTAGATAGACGACATAGGGTGAGTCGAATATGAAGGGATGATATCTAAAAAATTAAGGGGTGAAAGAGGAATATATTGGGAAAAAGAAAAAGTGAGAGATAGAATGGGGACAATTATCTCACATGAAAGAGGCAAAAAAAGGTTTTACTATGGAGGGGAAGAAGTGGGAGGTGAGGAGGAATGAGTGAACCTTACTCTCATCAGATTTGGCTTAAGGAGGGCATAATAAACATACTCAATTGGATATCTTGGCCTACAGGAAAGTAAGTGGAAAAGGGATAAAGGGGAGAGGGATGATAAAAGAGAGGGCAGGTTGCAGAAGGGGGTAGTCAGAAGTAAACACTTTAGAAAAGGGACAGGGTCAAAGGAGAAAATAGAATAAATGGAGGCAGGATAGAACGGAAGAAATATAGTTAGTCTTTCACAACATGACTGTTATGGAAAGGTTTTGCTTAATTACTCAGGTAGAAGCTAATTTGAATTCTTTGTCTTCTCAATGAGATTGGGTTGGGAGGGAAGAGGTGAAAGACTTTGTAACTCAGTTTTCAAAACAAATGTTATAAGTTGTTTTTCCATGCAACTGGGAAATAAGATGTTCAGGGTACAGAAATCTATCTTTCCCAAAAGAAAATTAGGGGAAAAGGTATAACAGGGGGTTGTGATAGAAGGGAGAGAAGAATGGGGGGAAGGAGTAATCAGAATACATGCCATCTGGGATGAGGGGAGAAGAGAGATGGGAAGAAAATTTGGAACTCAAAATCTTGTGGAAATGAATGTGGACAACTAAAAATTATTAAACTAAAATCAAAAAATATATTTGAATATAATTATCTTGTCTGCGGATCTTCTATTTACTATGCTAAATGACCTTTCTTCCATCAACTCGTCCTCACATGATATTGAATGAGGGAACTTCTTCACAGTCCTAGCTGCCTTCCTCTGGATACTCTCTGGCATATCAGTATTCATGAACTATGAAACCCAGAACTCAATAATACTTAAGATGAAGTCTTAGCATACACTGGGACTACCATTTTGCTCTTCATAAATGCTTTTCTTCCCTTAATTATGTCTAAGGTGACATTAATTTTATTGTCCTCTATATCACATTGATGACTCATTGAGTTTGCAGTGTACTAAGATGCCAAGATCTTTTTCCAGAATAACTGAATCTAACCAAGCTTACCCCATTTTGTCCTTGTGGAGGTGATACTTTTTTATCCAAACGAAATGTTTTTACCTTTATCCTATTGAATTTCCTTTTATTATATTCAACCTAACACTTTCACCTGCTGCTATCTTTTTTGGACTGTGGCTGTCATTAAGTATGTAAACAGCCAGCTGGTTCAGTGGATAAATTGCTAAACCCAGATTCAGGAAGACCTGAGCTCATATTCAGTCTGAAACACTTAGTAACTGTGTGACCCTGGGTTAGTCACTTTATATCAGTCTGCCTCAGTTTCCTCATTTATAAAATGAGAATAATACCAGCACCTAATCTCAGAGTTGTTGTGAGATTATCAAATGAGATAATAATTGAAAAGCACTTAGCATAGAACTTGGCACATAATAGGAGCTATATAAATGTAAGTTATCTTCATCATCATCAACATCATTTATTCTTGTTGTTATTATCCCTCCTGGCTTTGTATCATTTATAAATTTGATGAGCACACCAGTTATGCCTTTATTTAAGTGACCAATAAAAAAATATTGAACAGTCCAGGGACAAGTACAAACCCTGGGTTACTCTGTAGAAGACCTCTTACCATATTGATATTGAAGATTGGTAACCACTCTTTGAGTCCAGCCATTCAATCCCTTCCAATGCTATCTAATTGTAGTCTCCTCTAGTCTGTATTTCTCCATCTTTCCCACAATAATCATATAAGATGCTTTATCAAAAGCTTTTCTCAAATTTATATAAATAATACAACATTCCATTCATCTTCTAGGTCAGTAATGCTACTAAGAAAAAGAAATACCATTACTTTGGAATGATGTGGTTTTGATGAGACTCTGCTGGTTTTTTTCGATCATTGTTTCCCTTTCTAGATGTACAACAACCATATCTTTAATGATCCACCCTAGAATTTCCCGTGGAATGAAAATCAAACATACTGGCCTACATGTTGCAGACTCTTCTCTACCTAATAATGAATTGAATCATTAACAAGAGTTTGTAAAGCTACTGCTACGTGTCAGGCACTAGGCTAAATGCTGAGGATACAGAGAGAAAAGTGAGATAGCTCCTGCCCTCAGAGCTTAAATTCAAAGGGGTTTGACCACATGCACATGGATAATTATGTCCATAATATATAGAAAATAAATGGAAGATAATCTGGTGAATTAATATACTAGTAGCTAAATGGAATTTATAAATGCTTTATGTAGAAGCTTGTGTCTCAGCTGAGACTCAAAGGAAACCAGGAGAGCTAAGAACGCAGTCCAAATATGGAGATAACCAGTGACAAAGGATGGTGGTGCAAGATGAAGCATTTTATGTTTAGAAATTCCAAATAGGCCAGAAGATTGGATCACTGAGAACATGGGTGAGAATAATGTATAAGCTTGGTTGACATGATTTCATATAGATCTATAAACAAGAGGACCCCCAGAATAAAGACTATTCAATTAGTTCAGCATGTTGCAACCTCTTTAATTTATTAATGCGTAGCTTGCATGCCATACAAATAAAGTGATTTGCTAAGCAATTCATTTCCAAAGGAAAGAGAGTGTCTGCTGTCCTACCTATGGCATTCAGCTAGCTTCCTGGAGACACAGGTATTTGAGTTGAGTATTTAATTTGAGTATTACTACCTTTATAGACAGTAGGAATTCAACAGGTAGCAGAGAAGGACTGCATTCCAATAACAGAGACCATATGTCATGCTTTGCCCCTTTCTCATTAAAGAAGAATGAACATTTGGGGGGGATAGGGTTGAATGAGAAAAAGAAATAATAGATCTAGTAAATTGAGAATTATGGATGAGTTGACCCCAGGGAACAGGGATCTCACTGCACACAATTCATCTTTATCTTTGAAAGACAAAAATTTCACATAATTATTGAATTTTAATGACTGATATGCATACATAAGGAAAGAATTGTAGAACCCAACAGTAAACTAGAGAATTCTTAGTATTGCCTTGTGGATATTGTTCTAGATCATCCACCATCAAAGATCAAAAAAGATGAAAAACACTTGTTTTTATTTTGTGAAATGTGATTTACATTTAAAGAAAATAAGCAGTAATAGGGACCCATAGTTTCACAACCAACCCTCTTTTGTTTCTTGTATTTTGAGTTGTTTGTATTCATTAAGCTCAAAAAGTTTTAAAGAATTTTCTAAAAAAAACCCATATCAGTTTTTCTTTTATTATTATATGCAGAGCACTATTGTTACATTTAGTTAACAAAAACAAACAAATGTTGGTCTATAATTACCAAAACACATGATCCAGACCAAATGGGAGCTTATCTGCTGATTTTCCTAGAGAGAGACCCCAGCAGCTACACACTCTTTCCTAGAGAAGGACGTGGAACAATGGGATTTCTTCAGTTTTTTTTTTTACAAAAATAATTAAAGATGCATCAGGGTCTAATGATATTGATTTTCTCTTGTCACTTTCTCCTCTTCAGTCCAAATGGGACAGATAGATTTATTAAACCCTCCTGCCTTCCCTTCCTGTCCCTAAATGAACAGCATTTCCATTATAGAAATTGCTTTTGTTTTGATTTGGTTTCTCTTTTTTTTCCTAGACACCCAGAAGGCACAGCCTATGTAGGCGATGTTGGGGGATGGCAGTTGAGCCAAAGGAAGATCAAAAAATGCCTCTTCCCAGGGTCCAGGGAGAAAAGTAAACACGTTTAACTTCTATCTTCCTTTCCCCCCCTTCTACACTCCTCACTTCTTCCTCACTCTCTAGCTATCCACTTTTCTCACAGTGCTTTCTGGCTACCACTCAGTTTAAATGTCTCCTTTCCCAGGTACCCTCCAAATAATGACTGTCTCCTCATCTTCCTTTGTTGAGTGTTAGGAGGAAAATAACCTGAGTACACTGATTTATACTTAGGTGTGAATGAATAACAGTCATTTTTAAAGATGAGCATGAACATAGTCCCTTAGGGATACACTTTGGTCACTTGTTAAATATATACATATATACATATATGTATGTATGTATACATGTATATATATGTATGTATGTATGTATGCATGTGCATATATATATATATATATATATATATATATATATATAAATTCCATGCTTCTTGCCATTCTCAATTTATTGGCCCTTGATGTATTCATGGAGATCTTCCAGCACTGAGATCAGTCTTAAAGCACTGCCCACTTTACTGAGGGGCGGGGGGCAGGAGGGTCCATCAAGTGATCACAAAAAGCCTACAAAAGAAAACTTTTTCACAAGTGTGAAGTAGTCTGCTTTCATGTAACTATGTGCTTTCCCACTCAAGGTACAATTGCATTAGAGAAGCTGAGGTCTAATTCTTGCTCTGTTACTAAGTAGTTGTGCGTCCTTGGGCAATTCAGTCAACCTCTCTGGGCCTCACTTTCCTCAATGAGGAGGTCAAACTCAACCAAAGTTTAGCAACTTTCCAAGGGTATATAGCTCTACAACTAATGTCAGAGATTTTGCGCTTGACCTCATCTCCATTGCCTACTATTCATTGTTTGACTTAAAATAGTTGTTAGGGTGGCTTCCTTCCTCAAATTAGTGTATTTTCTTTGATGTTTTTACATTATATCCCTCATTAGGAATATAAGCTCTTGGAAGGCAGGCATTATTTTTCATGACTGTCTTTATACCTCCAAGTACTTAGCACAGAATCTGGCACATAGTAAATACTTTATAAATGTTTATTAAATTTGACATTCTCATAGATATTAAAGAAGGGGCTGGGTAAGCCAAATACATCTGTGGGAAGGCAATCCTAGTGTTGCAACAAAAATTACCATTTAGAATCTGACCACTGACTCCCTAGGGAAGAGGTCTGCCCTCTCTCCTTTGGGCGTGGCAAAGGATATTTAGAATAAGGTTAGGAATAGCTGAGTTTACCAAATAGGACAGGCATTATCTCTTGTTAATGTTTCTTAGGAGGAATATGGTCTGGTGGAAAGAGTACTGTTGGAGTCGGGAAAGGTCTGGATTTTAATTTTGGCTGCCACTACTTTTTATGTATCTCTGAGCAAAAATCTTCACTTCTCCAGGGTTTGGTTTCATTAAGTGCTAGATGAAAATAAAGGAGGAAAATACCAAGACTGGAAGTCCAGCTCTGAAGTTTACTGCTAGTATGTGGTTTGCCCTTTGTCCTCAAGGAGGACCATGACATCAGGAAGATGATGACACGACTCTCAGTTGTATTAGGTTTGAGTGAGGGAGGGCTGTGCAGTCACCAGCCTTACTTTTTCCTCCAAGGCCATTTGGGTCCAGTGACTAGATATAGATCAAGATGACTGGAGATGACCCAGCATGCAGTGGGAAACTTGACCTTTTTAAACTAAGGTCTTTTAGGGGTCTCACTTTGAGTGAGGTAACACCCATTCGGTGAATAAACTTTTTAAGAAGTGTGTTACAGGATAGTCCCTTTAATAATAATAATAATAATAATTTAAAAAATCAAACTGGATGGGGAAGATTCTGAGGGTTGCTGGCCAAAAAAGAAACAATTGGTATTTACATTCACTGGGAGCCAGGAGGGCCCAAAAAGTAGCTGTTCAGTGGTGCTTGGGCAGGAACCTATTGTTGTCCTATTAATTTGTGAGCTGAGCCAATGGCCTGGTGGGCCCCAGCTTCTTCTTATTCTTTACAATGAAGGGTTTAGATGAGATGGTCTCTGAGGTTTCTTCCAATTTTATACCCATAAACCTATGGAATTCTTATTCTGCCTATCTAGGATCATACTATTTGGAGATGGAAGAAGTTTCAGACACCAAATAGTCCAACCTGTTCATTGCACAGATTAAAACTAAGGCCCTAGGATATGCCAAAGGTCAAACAGTGAATAATTAGGTCTTCTGACCCTGAAAAAAGTGATCTTTCCATTGCACTCTATTGCCAACTACTCCATCAAAGAAAGTGCTTTGTAGACCTAAAACGTAATAGAGCATATTAGTAAGTAAAATGAAGACCCTGGAATCAAAGACTTGGCTTCTCACACTCTCTAGATGTATCATACTAGAAAAGCCCATAAGCTTCTCTCAGAAGTGATTTCCTTATGTGAAAAGGGGGATGTTAAGAGTAGTACCCATCTCATAGTGTTATTATGAGCTCAAATGAGGTGAGATGTATGCAAATTCTAAGAACAGTTTAAAGCATCCTACAAATTACCTATTTACTCACGAAGAGTCCTATTTATACTACTATTATGCCAGAATTAGTAAAGAATTAGACCGGTCATTAGAGTTTTCCTTTCCTGTTGGCTAAATGCCTTATATTCTTTTCAGAACTTTGTCCTTTTTTAAACTTTGGCTATGGTCTTACATTTTTTGATGGGTTGGAGATGAGGAAGTACTACTTCCCAACTAGAGAGCAGACCCTGTAACTATGCACCAAGGGAAATGAACTCTTTCCAAGATGATCATGCACAGCCAAAATATTATAATGCATGTGGTTTTGTACAAAGGGGAGGACATAAATCATACTCAACACCTGGCCATGTCTGTTTATTAAGAGCTATATGCAATATACACAGCTTACTCATGCCTTACAGGCAATTAATACAACTTTTCAACCTGGAATAAATCTTCAAAATATCCATTGATAATCTCCCCTTTTTAAAGAAAACTGAGGTTATGGGGAGCCAGAGAGAACCATATGAATGCAAACAGCTCAGAAACAAAGCTGGGGGCCTAAACACTGGTAAGTACATTACCATAAGAATGCTAAGTGAATCAGGAGCTCTTAGAAGGAGCCATTTTCAGAAGCAGTGGGACTCCCAGCAGTTCAGGAAGGAGGGCATTATCTCAGCCTGGGGTAAGCATGTCATCACTACTAGGTCTTAGATCTTCCCTTCTCTTCCCATTCATCCTAACCTGTAATAGATAACTACCTACCAGTAGGAAAAGAATTATAGGTTCTTTTTTGGAGAACAGCACAAAGATAAAGTTTAGAGGAAAAGGGACAGTCATTCATCCAGGCTTCACAGACAGTGGTGAAGGAGGAAGAATAGTGGCCTTGGAATCAAGAGAGACCTAAAGTCAGGATTCTGTCTTAGGCCCCCTCCCTAAGGTCCCATCAGCTTCCATAGAGCCATTTTTGTGTAGATAACTCCTATGTCCATATGTCTACCTCCCTTCTCTCCAAAGCTACCTTCCTATATCTACAACTTCTTGCCAGATCTCAAAAGCATTTCAAATTCAACATAACAAAAATGAACTTATCACCTTCCTTTGTAAATCTAGGGCTTGAGATAGAACTGATGAGATCACCAAGTGAAGTAGTATAAAGAGAAAAGAATCCCAAGGATCACTTATGGTTAGAAAACATAATTTGGATGAGGATCCAGGAAAGGAAACTAAGAAGAAGCAGTAAGATAAATAGGAAGCAAACCAAGAGAGAAGAGATTATCAAGGAGGGGAAAGTGATGTCAAAGAGAATAAGGAGTGAGGAAAAGCTACTGGATTTGTCAACTAAGAGAATGATAAACTCAGAAGCCAGATTTTTAGGCGTGAAGAAGAGAGTAAGAAGAGAAAAAGCAGAGGAATCTGTTGAAGACTACGTTTTCCAGGATTCAGCTACAAAGGGCCAAAGATTTATAGGATGATAGAAAGGAAGTTACGATCAACTCAGAGTTTGTTTTTCAAGATGGGAGAGACATACACATGAATGTAAGCATTAAAGAATGAGCTAATAAACACAGAGAGATTGAAAAATAAGTGATAGAGTGGGGATGTTAGAAGTTTGGGAGAGATGGGAAGGAATGGGATTGCTTGAACAAGTAGAGGGGTTGTCCTTGGTAAGGAGTAACTATACTTCATTATGTGAGATACGGGTGAAGTAGAGATAGGAGCAGAAGGAATTTGAGTGATTGAAGATGAAAAAGACAGAAAAACAGGGAGATCATGGAGAAAGACCCCCATTTTTCCTATAAAATAGGAGGAGGCAAAACTCTCCATTGAGATGATGAAAGGAGGGATAAAAAGGTTTGGAAGAACAAGTGTGGAGGGTAGGACAGTAAGTTGAGAAGGGAGTTTTATTAGGATTGCCTAACAGTGGGGAGGGCCCCATTGAGGCTATGTAATATAAATTTGTAGTAAACCCAGTCAGAACAATTGTGTGATTTTCTTCAAGTTCAATCAGCAACATATACGCAGAAAAAAAGCAGAAAATGTTGGGAGTGCTCCAATGTTGAGACTTGGCAGGGTATAATTGATATGATAAGGCAGGATAGAGATTCAAGAGAAGGCAAAAAATATCAAAATAGGGAAAAGAACAACAGTTACCAGGATTTTGATTAAGTGATAGCTATGAATAGCATGAAACTCAAATAAAGACATATTACTGAGTGATGGAGGAAAGGAGAGAAGTTGGGTGTGGCATGGGAGACTGAATAAGAAAATGAGAGGCTTGTTAACTAGGTGATGTTCTTAGTTGAAGGACCAGGAAATATTGAGCCTTGAGAAGAGAAGCTTTGGGGCAAAACATATGCTGCCTTCAATCACTTAAAGGGCTGTCATGCATCAAAAGGATTAGACTTAGTATGTTTGTTCCCAGTAGACAAAAGTTGGAGCAAAGGAGTGTATATTGCAGAGACTGATTTTTGTCTTGATTTAAATATAAACCTCCTAATAATCTGAGTTTTTACAAAATTGAATGGCATGCCACAGTACAAAGTGGTTCTTTTCAGCAGAGGCCTTCAGGTGAAGGCTGAGGGATCCCTCCCTTGGAATTATTACACTAAGTATTCCTTTTCAGGCTTAAGTGGAACAAAATGATTTCTGATATTCCTTCCAATTAAGTGACTCTGCGAGTGTATGATACACATATGTAAATGTGTATAAGAGAGACACACGAGAGAGAATAAGCATTTGTATAGCACCTACTATGGGTCAGACATTGTGCTAAATTATTTATAGATAATTTCTAATTTAATCTCATCTGACAGACAAGAGAGAGGAGAGAGGAGAGGGAGGGAGAGTTGGAACCAGAGAGATTCCTTCAAGTCCTGCATTTGACACATACTGGTGTTTAACCTTGGGAAAGTCACTCTACCTTTCCTTGGTGCTCTGGGAAATTTTATCAGATTATAAATTGCAAAGATAGTGTGGACATTCAGGGGTAGAAAGAGTTTCCTTATCCAGGAAGTTCTTTATGCCAGAAAAAGCACAGGTCCAGTACCTATCTGTGTGTGTGCGTGTGTGTGTGTGTGTGTGTGTGTGTGTAGTATAGTCTCAGTAGAGAAATCTGATCTCTTTAATATGCCTGATAACATGATCTGTTAGAAATATCATTGTTTATGAATCAAGAAATCTGATATCTAATTATGACCATACAAAAATAAACCAACCATGTGATCAAACAATCTCTCTATATATCTTCTTAATCTATAAAATAAAAATGTTCATTGAAGAGCTGGAATTAGGAAAGCATGCAATAGCATTTTGAAAAGTACTGTACAATTGTGGAGTTCTTTTTTTTAAATTATAGAATCCAATTTGCCACAAGCAACCTTCCCCAAAAATGAAACATTTTTTTCATTTTCATATTCCTAAGGAAAATAATTGATAAATTTGAGCTTCAGTCTGGAAAACTACCAAATAGTTCCTTATTTACTGAAAAGAAACTTTTATCCATTGATATTCTAGAATTGATGTTCCTCTACCTACAGGATACTATTAGTTCCACGAACCACATTGTTCCTAACACATGATACAGCAAATTATAATAGAAACATTATTGAGATAGTTTTGCAAAGCATGAAAGATACTCCATGAGTCATCTTTTCCTGGGTTGTTGTTGAGATGTTTCAATTGGGTCCAGATCTTTGTAACCTAATTTTGGAGCTTTCTTGGCAAAGATACCAAAGTGGTTTTTCATTTCCTTCTCCAGCTTATTTTACAGATGAGGACATTGAGGCAAGCCAGCTTAACTGACTTGCCGAGGATCACAAAACTAGTGTCTGAGACCAGCTTTGAATTCCTAAAGATGAGTCTTCCTGACTCCAGTCCCGCTGCTCTATTCACTGTACTGACTAGCTTGTCTAGATACGATAGTGTTGCATAAACACGGTTTTCTTATATATAAAAATATATATGCTATACATGTGCAATATGCATATGTGCATGTGTGTGTACGTGTGTGTGCATGTGTGTGTGTGTGTGTGTGTGTATAAATGGTTTCTGAGTTCCTAGTTCTAGATGTAACAGAGTGCTCTTTTGCGTTTTGGAATGTCGGTTCTATTATCTTCCAGTGCCTCTGCCTTGATGATTATAAATACATGGGAAGTGATTTGAAGTTCATTATAATCACAACGGAACATTTATAGACCAGATGCAGTCACAGTTGCTGACAAGATAAAGAGTAATGACATGGCAGGATGGGATTCACCAAGGAAGCACCTGCCATGACATGCTTTCAGTTGTAGACCATGTTCCTCACCTCTCTAGGAGTTCTAGGCTTCATGGCCTCATAAATAAGGTTGTCAGAGAAGGGTTTTCAAGGTTGAGAGTCAGTGTTTGATGACAGTTCTACTTTCTTAAAATGAGCAAGTCATGTAGATTAATGAAATCAGAGGTCATAACAAACACATGAATGTAAATAAGATAGAAATGAGTGTGCATGTAAAAACGCAAAAAACATTTTAAAAATGTTTCTAGAACACATTTGGCATCTGAAATCTTTCTTATATATAGTACAAAAAGCATCTTTACATGAAGAGAGTGATAGACATTTGCGTTAAGAGCCCAACCCAAATAAATGTAGTACATAAAATAACCTTAGTATTATTCATTATAAGCACAAAATACAATAGGTACCGAGAGGGTCAGAATTGAAGTCTGGAAGATCTGGGTTTGAATCTTACTTCAAACAATTGCCAGAACTGTGACCCTGAGCAAGTCTGAATGATTTTCTTCCTTCATAAAATGACATAGCAACTACTTCTTTTGATGCTCAAATGAGATAATACATGGAAAGCTCTTTGAAAACATTAAAAGGGCTCTATAAATACTAACATGTCATTCTGTTATTTTTTTCCCATATAGACAAGGGATTTCATCTGTGTAAGACCTTCCTTTGGAGTAAATTCCCTAGGTCAACACAGATTGGTAACTGTTGAGTGATGTATAGTCCTGGTTGCCAAGCAGTATTTAGAAGTTTTATGACTTACCCAGGGTCACACAACAGGGATATGCCAGAGTTAGCTTGATATAGGGCCTATATCAAGATATCAAGTCAGGATGACTCAAATTGCTCCTCTTGATGTTGTTATAAATTGAAACTGGAACTTTAATAGTTAATGGAAGAAATGATTCTCACACTTCATCCAAGGGCTCTTTTCCCAGCTTCTCTCCCCACGCCCAATCCAAAGCAGCACTAGCTTCGATGGTCTGGGAAATCCCATGCCATTTAAACCTTGATTAAAACCATCCATCTGGATTACAGTCAGAAACATCTTGTAAGTCAGTTAACTTCCCAAATCAAAGAAACAGAGCACTTCTATTTGAAACCTATATGGGTGTGGTTTTGCATGTCCAGAACTTCTAAATCCTTTCTTCATTTTAAAAGAAGCCATTGGTCTCCTTTATCTGAAAGGCTAGTTCTTAATCTGGTTTCTGCCACGAACAGTGCCATGTTTGCTGTTCTCGGTGCTATTATTGTTCACATGATTAGGAATTTTGGGACTGGGGTGGGGGGATACTATGATTTTTTTTCCTTTGTGGAGACAAGGAGTAGACTTTGTCTTTGCCTCCCTGTTTCCCACAGTGCTAACAGTGGGAAAATCCTATTTCCCCTCTTCTTTTGGAATGAGACCTGGATGGGATGAATCAGCCTATTACCAAGGTTTCATAGAATTCTGGATGGAATGCAGGGAAATTCTGATAGGATATGATTCTGTTACAGACCAGTGAGGTTACTAGGCTCCGCTGGCAAGCTTCACCTAATTTATATGCAGACCTGCCAAATGCTACTACTTTATGGGATGTAAGATGGTTACATCAATGATTCAATAGTTGTAACACTCTTGCACCTGTTTTGTTCTAGTTTTGCTTTTTTTCTAGCAAAATTTAGATCTCTCTTGGTGAGAACTTGTTCCTGTACTGTCCTGCTCTACATGGAGCCTAAACCAGAAACATGAGCATTATTTGGAGATATATCATTAGATCCATAGGTCATAGACATTCAAGGTTCCTTTCTAGAAAGGTGGTGAATAAGCCTGCTCAGTCTAGGAGCAGATCACTCCTCAGCTAATCTGAATGCTCTCTGGAGCAATTTCTTTTTGGCTCAGCTGCTGAGCAAGCTAATTGAAAACTCTCACCAGTCTAAACCATAAAAATAAACCCAGAAAAACTGTCATTGAAGCAAAGTTTAATATTGGAGCAGATGGCTCTCATGCTGATCAGCT